>MJUU01044102.1:0-28346 GCA_002080025.1 Modiolus philippinarum | reverse complement strand
GGGCTAAGCAGTGTTTTCAGTAAAGTCTATTATCGCTTCCAATCATGAACGATCCCCTATAAGTTTCCCCCGCTTCACTCAATTAAATGGAAAGGCTTTTTAATTTCACCGTCTTAAAAATGTCATTTTGTTGCATCATATTAAAAAGAGTCTTTGAAATACACAATAATATATATGATGTCCCTATAAAGTCCTGTTCGTAGACGAATCTGCTGGTGGATGAAAAGCTGTCACAGAAACACTCGCGCCATCTGTTGTCATAATTCAATCAGCCACGTTTATTTTAAGCACATAAAAATAAAAATTGCATGAAAATACAAAGACAAAAGTTAAATATAAACGAAAGAATGTTGCACAATGAATACTTACTTTGAACACGTTTCTTTCAAATGATAAAACATGAAATTTTTCGAAATTAACACGGAAGATATAATGTCGTGAAAGAAGAATTTAAAACTTAATGAATAAAGCATGGAAATGGGAACATTTAAAGAAAGAACATAAAATATAACAAATTGGGTTTTTAGAAACAATAATATAAAATATAAAAACTACAGAAGTACGGATGAAATAGGAACATTGAAAGAAAGAATATAAAATATGATAAAATGATATTATAGAATCTACAATATAGAATATAGAAAATGCAGAACCATGGATAAGGAAAGTGAAAACAATAAAAAGAGAAGATAAAATTTACAGCATAGAATTTCTCTGGTGGCGGAAATACCCCTTCCACCTTATTTCTTGCTTCTTTTACTTACATTTTTTTTGAGTTGATTAACTTGTTCTCGTCCTGATATAGCTGAAATATTGCTCATTGGACGTTAAACTCTAACTAATCAATCAATCAATCTATTTGCACATTGCATGTGATTTTATCGGACCATGATATGTTGTCAGGTTACGCATGTATCGGGAACTGAGTGACACCCGAGAATACATTATTTGCTGCCAGCAAAATTAAATTCATATTACATTTTCTGAATTTTCAAGCTTTTTTCTATGTTTTCACGGGGTGTTTGACTTGAAACTGCTCAATTTCTGCATATTATTACTTGAAATGATGGACACAATAAGGACCTTGACTCATAAATTAACTGGACATAAACAAGTGAAAAAAATTACCCCTTTTAATCTCTTATTGATCGGAAAAGGTAAGAGCTAAGCAAACTCTGTCCACTACCAACTAAAAGCTTACATCAAGACAACCGAAAAGAAAAAAAAATGGATTGAAATCCAACGAAAAATAAAAGATTTCACATACCATGAAATATTGCAATTTGGGACCTTTGATCCCTATAGTTTGGAAACTGTAAGAGGTACACAAAATCTATTGAATAAAACTGAAAGCTCACAATGAAAGAAATCAAGAGAAAACATCCCATCAAAATCTGATGAAAAATAATTATTTCACATATTTCTAAAAATAGCAGTGTTGGTCCCTTTGATCCCTTATACCTCAGAAGCTGTAATATCTATACAAAATCGGCTTACTTTCACTTAAAGTTTACAATGAGAGCAATCCAAAGAAAAAATTCCATCAAAATCTGATGAAAAATAAAGATTTCACATATTTCTAAAATTGCAATTTTGGCCCCTTTGACCCATTATAGCTCGGACACGGTAAGAGCTAGGCGAAATCCATTGGAATACTATTGAAAACTTACAATGGGAGAAATCCAAAAAGAAAAAATCCTATCAAAATCTGATGAAAGATGCAGATTTCACATATTTCTAAAAATTGCAATTTTGCCTCGGAAACGGTGAGAGCTACGCCAAATCCGCTGGCATGCTACTGAAAGCTTACAATGAGAGGAATCAAAAGAAAAAACTCAAATTGAAATTGGATGAAAAATAAAAAATTTAGCTTATCTGCATGTTTCCAACTTTGGCCCCATTCGGCCCCTCATAGGTGGGACAGGAAACAAGTTATCAAAACTCTGATGGTGCAGCGCTATGTTAATTTTCATAAGGAATCCATCGCAAAAAAAAACTACATTAAAATCGGACTAAAAACAAACAACAAAAATTTTTAGATTCGCCCCCTTTAAGCCCCATTTATTTCATGAACGGTAAATGCCACGTGAAATCCGTCGGCTTACCACAGATTGGAAATTTCCTCAGGTGTCCAATTCAAAAGAAACCCCATCAAAATCCGATTAACATTAAATATTGTACAGCCAAATATATTAAAACATCCAATTTGGCCCTTTTTGGTCCTTTTATTAAAAACGGGAGGGGCCATAATACCCAATTTTTCTCAACCAATTTAAACATTATTCAACTGGACTGAGTCAATTACTAGTATACGCGAAACTACCGTTCGCCGAGAACTCAGCATACTAGGGGTGTGGAAGTGGGGTGCACGAAAAATGATTCCAGACCATATGCTATGGTAATTAAATTGTTCATATTTGACATTAGTTTATAAATATTTATATCAATGGTAAATGTTGTAAAAAAGGCCAAGGAAACTGACCGTTATGAAATATTACTAGCCTGGGATGCTGACCTAAGTTAGTGCACTGACAGCAAACGGACAAGGATCCCAGGCTACAGGTATTTTACAAATAGGATTTTTTGACACTCGTAACAAGGTCAAGTCCTCGGACCTTCACTTGTTTCCTTGTACAGTGTCTATTGTCACTCCTGTACTATATCTAATACGTCTCAATTGGACCCGGTCTCCAAATTATCTGTAGTGGGATCACGTGGATGTAGTGTATACTGTAGTACTGGACAAAATATCTGGAAATCAAGTTCTAAGATGATTCCATAGTCAAACCACATTTATAATTTATAATATACAATAAAACCAACATCTAATCAGATTTTCATCAATATTTTGCAGATCGGATCAGGGGTTCAAGATTGAACGCCCCTCCCTTTTTGTGTAAAAATCTAATTTTATGCCTGCCAAAAATCGATAAAAACTGGCAAAAAATCGACCGGAAAAGGCGCTTTTCCTGGAACCTACTGGAATCCCAAGCTGGATCGTCCGGTGTATTTTGTAGGGAGAGGGGCAAATTTTTTGGCTTTTTTGAAGTGATTTGGATGTAGCAGGAGACGACGTACGCCAGTGATGACAATAGTGATAGACTGACAGACGGACACCAAGTCGTCTGCTACGTGACTCGGATATGGTATTTACTAAACCATTGTTTAAGGCTTCAAATATTAAAAATGTAGGCAGCTTTTTGTATTTCTTTATATCCAGAGGTGCAATCATCTAATAATATATAGTATTATATGCAATATTAAAGATTAAGAACTTTGTTGTTCTCTAGATCATGTAAACATTGAATATATAAAAAATAAATATTTCCCTGTAAGTTCTATAAATAGAATTTTAAATTAACAAAATTGGGAATTTAAAGACCAATATTTTTATAAATTATTTTATTTAATGAAAATATATACTTTTTAATTGGAAAAATTGTGAAAATTAAAACGATGTTATCAAAAATATAATAATTATTGGTCAATTTTAAAAACACAGAATTTTAAGAAAGATAACTCCAAAGCTAACTCTATTACATAGGAAAGATATGACACTGATTTTTTAGGTGAAATATTGAATATTGCATCTCTTTATCATTATGATCTCTTTTTTTATAAATTGGGAAGGTAACAGCCTTTTCATCAATTTAAAATTTGAAGTTTACATTTTTCTTAATGTCTGCTACATGTCACAAGACCCAATCTTAACAGCTAACTATTATCGAGCATTAAACACGAACATGTATCTATTTTTTCATCGTTATTAACCGTGGTTGACGTAAGAATACGGTGCTGGTCAATTATTTTCAATTTAAATGTTCCGGGTCCCGACCTCATAACGTAAAGATGAAATCGCTGCACGTAATGAAGAAATGACCACACGTAAAGAAGAAATGACCACACGTAAAGAATAACTTACTGCAAGTAAAGAAACAAAATGTATAGTGAAAGTAAAGAATAATCGACACAACGTAAAGAAGAAATGACATCACATAATTAAAAATTCACTGCACATAAAGACCAAACCTCATAAAGTAAAGACTAAACCACACAACGTAAATATAAAAGGACATAAAGTAAATATAAAACCACAAAAGGTAAATATAAAATGACATAAAGTAAAGACAAACTGACAGAACGTAAATACGGAATAGCATAAAGTAAATATGTAATCACAAGAAGTAAAGATGTAATGACAGAAAGTAATTACTAAACAACAGCAAGTAATAAGAAAATGACAACATCTAAACAAATATCTACATCATAAGACAGCTGTGGCGTTCCATAGTAATATACAAGACATGAAAACCACACACAAGTATTATGCAAAAACAAGTGTTATGAAGATACAACTACAAAAAAAACATGAAAACATATATCAATTAAATTTTAAAACACCACGCAATGTATTCAAAAGGCGACCATCTCTAAGAGTCAGTTTACATTCCAATATAGTCTGCTCAACTCCAAGCATTTGTTATGACTGAAATGCCTCGTTGAATTTTTTGTTTTACACACTCATATTTCTGTGCAATATACTAGTATTTTATGGTGTATTTATTTCTTCTTTTCATGTAGTTGGTTGATTCTTGAATGTTATAATTTCCCTTTCACTTCATGTGAGCACAATTTTATAGACACTTGCGGTTATGGTGGACGCGTTTATTAAAATGTACAAAGTTTTGGTTGTCTGGATGGACGCAACAACTGTAGATGTTTCACACACAATAGAATATCTTCAACAAAAATTGGACAGCACTACTTCTTCATTTGTGGTCAATTTGCTATGTGGTTGAACAGGGTAACTAGAACTGTCTAAATATGATCAAGCACTAAAATGTCGAGTAGAGTTATACGTAATAAAAATATACAAGCGTACTCTATATATATTTCTACCTTTGAAATGTCCACTCTGTTATAAAGTAAATCATTTTTAATTATTGTAGCATTCTGCTTTTATATTACAGTAAGTTATGATTTAGTCTAAGAACAAATATTATAGCTACAAAGCATACATTGTATATGTAGTAATTATACAGAAAACTATTTTTTAAAGATACGATTACTCGTTTGTATCTCTCAAGATGAACAGTAGCTACGCATTTTTTTAAAAGTTGACAAACGTTCAATAATGTATCACATGAAACATTTTAACATGCCATTTATATCGATGCATTTGTAATGATAAAATACATGTACCGAAGTTACTAAAAATGTCCTTTCTACATATTACCTTTTCGACAACTTATGTCTCAAGGTAAATGCATAAAGTAAATTATTTTACTCTTTTATATACCATACAGAGAAAACATTGCCATTTAGTAATACGTCACACAGAGAAAATAATACTGCTTTCATATAATTATATCCTTTGTATAGGTGAATACGATGTTCGACCTGAGAAATGCACATTACTGTGAATTTACTTTCGGCATATGCGCTTTTCGACAACTTATGTCTCTTCAGTGCAGATCAAATCAAAACATTTGAAAACCGATGAACGTTACAAATGGTTAAAAAAGTGGCACAAATTGCATTATTATAATATATTGTTCCCTTAAAATTCAAAACGATTAAATCTGTATTTCCTTTTCACGCCTGCAGTTGTGTGCTAAGTTAAAGTACTAGTATCTAATATTCAAACAATTTATTTAAAATTAGATCTACCGATTGTTCCTTATAGTCACATGGAAGATCTAACAACATCCCATTATAATTCACTCGAAATGCTCGGCTTTTATAAAGCTTAATATCTTCAAAATCATTAGGACTGGATTCTGATTGGTTGATGTCAAAGTTCACATAACTAAAAGTAAAATTGGATGTTGCTGGATCTTCCATGCAGTGACTGTGAGATTCAATTGGCAGATCTAATTTTGATCAGATTGATATTAATATCGTTTTGAACTTAGTATTTATAAATAAGGGTTATGGAGTAAATGTACATCAGGCAAAATCCACATTTGTTCATAAACCTACTTACAATCAATATAATCAATATAGTAAAAAAAACGTCAATTAAATGTGTTGAGATATATTACAACGAAAATATTGTTTGTGATCAGACATTGATGAAGAACAACAATAAAAGCGTTGTTCCTTTGCTTGTTTTTTACCATGTATTTGTAGAGACTTTGTCTCATGTGCATTTACTCCATATCCTTTTATTCACCATTGTATCTCATAACACATAAAACTAATATATTTTTTGTTTGTTTGCTTTAGTTTAGACTTTTATCTTCCATATATATTTATTAGCTCAAAAACTGTAAAAATGCATGGTTTGTGGTAAAGGCAATAAGGTGAAAAATAGATTCAGAAAGGTTTATATATATATATATATATATATATATATATAGCAAAACGAATTTCAGTTAAACATATTCTTTCCAGACTGAAATAGTAATAAACAAAGAAAATGGTATTGATTAAGAACAAATAATTTGCTACAGAGACGATCGAGACATTATAATAAAATACCATTACTATGTGAATTCCTTAGCGAAGTAGTTCACAGGAAAAGTATCAGGACACAAACATACATATTTTCAGACAGTAAAGCGACTTTTGATTTTGTCGAACATAGAAAACTAATTTCCACGGTCATTCTACTCTGGTTTCTTGTTTCACTAAATATTGATAATTGAAAACGTATATGATATTGATACGTCCAGTGTAAAAAAACATAAAATAAATTTAAGAAGCTGCGATTGGTATAAAATTTGTTTGAACCATTTTTTTATATATTAAAAAGCACTGGATGGCATTTTCACACTATACTAGTAGATTTCCCGCGCAAACGACGTTGCGGGGATATGTAGCAATCCAGTTAAGTATCTTTCAGCCAACTGAAATATAGTACTACTCTGAATGTTACCTGAAAGGTTGTATCGTCCAATACATGTATAATTTATGAAATAATATTATCAAAGTTATTTCTTTCAACAATAATGTACCAAAAAGTGTCAAGATTGTGACATTCTACTGACAGTTCCAACTTTTACCAGTGGAAATTACACTGCCAGAATATATGATGACTGGAATTGCACTTCGCGAAACCTAGTATATGGTAGAAAGTGCACTCTGATTGATATTTGATGGAGAAACCTAGTATAGATTGAATAAAAGAAATGTTTGAAAATTTCTATGAAATGAAAGACAACAAGACTCGTCAAGTCTACACTCTCTTCAATCAACCTGACCGTTCGATCATCAACATGAAGGCAAGAATCCTTGATGGAATGCATGTATATCACCATAGGAACAACCCAACTTTAAGTACACCATACCACTTACAGAGAAAAGAATACTAGGGAGCTTGAAACCGTAATACCCTATGGTTTGAACGACAATATACAAAGGTAAGGAAGTTGGTCAGGTCCTGGGGTTCAACACTATCAAGGTGCTTTATATCTTGAACGGAGCCCATCGCCGTTAATTCTGTTGAGGAATCGATATGATACTGCCCCACATCTGCACGACATATCAATTACTAGTTTTCTTCCATACATAAGTGTCCCCTGGGTATTTATGAAATATGCAAAAGCTTAACTCTTTATCCAATTGAAAAACACATTCATTTAATTAATAGTCTTCAAATTATTCCGAGACAGATCCACTGTCACATGAGCACAAACTGCAATTGTCCAAGATATTGCCCATGACAGACAATTTAATCCTGCTGGCACCTGCTGAACGTCGATCATTCTCAACACTCAAATTCACAAACAAAGAATTAGGTGCCATTAATCTTGGCAATATTTTTTATAATAGACATCTAACCGTCAAGATACCACATACTTTAAAAGCCAAAGAAGTTCCTTCGATATTTTATACCTTAACAAAATCAATTGCAACTTGCATCTTAAATGACAAGCTGGTATTGTTGGATGTTCTAATCGATAACCTCAAATTAAACCCACCTGATTGTTTTTGTCTCTTTTCTTGTCTTTGTTTTCATGGAAGTTCACACTATGAGTGCCTTAGTTTTTAATGTCGTCTTTTTATTAATATGCATTGTAGCTGTCTAACGTCCTTGTTTTGTCTTTGTTTTTCTCTGTTGCCGTTTTTGCCATGTCTTTGGATTTCGATTTTTGTGGTCTTCGCTTCCCTTGTTCCTTCGGTATTCTACTGCCGTTGTTTCCTAACTGAAGTACTCTTCTCTCAGTCACTTCATAAACGGTAACCTCATCATCGCTAACAACAAGAAATTACGTGATAAAAATATCTTAAATCACAACCTATCAATTGGAAATACGACAACATCGATGGAAGCAAGTGCGGAATATGCCAAATAATGGACTAAAGACAAAGAAGGACAAAGTTGAAAGACTGTCCATAAAGTCATTTATATCAGCACGAATGAGGAGTCTTAATAAAACTTTTAGTCCCGATTTAAAGACAATTTTCGAAAATCCCGATGTTGAAAAAAAAAAATTGCCCTTTCTCCATGGACAATTATGTAATTGTACCAGCTGTCAAGGCACACATTAACTTCACGTTTATCCGCAAAAGACATTTTATTAGTTGCTTAATTAAGCAAATGCGTAATAACAATTCATTTGGCAATCCCACTTACAAACTTGCGACAATCGGAAAACAGTGTTGTCTTCTTTTTGTATGAATTTTAGTGAAGAAAACAACAAACTACTTGGTACTTAGTTTTAGAAATACCCTTACTAACAGAGATACATTGCCGGGTCTGCCAATGCCCCTCTTTAAGCTACTTCTGCAGACAAATATGGTCTAAAGATATGAAAAGATAAATTAAAGTATACTCGGCAAGTTGGGTGAATCAGATATGGATGGGTTTTCAGACACTTATAGGTTACAATAAACCATTAGATAATATGGAAGCATCCATTTTATGAAGAAGATGCAATGGAGATTTCAAAACATGGCTTGTTGTGATTGGTTGTTAATAAATGTTAATTGCTTGATTTATCTGAAACTACTTCAACATGTAAATGTTTGCAAAATGATATATTCTTTTTATCCTTGATCTACCATATATGGTAATGTTTATTTCAATGGCTATATTTGGCTGTGATTTTGTGCGAAATTGACGGTGGTCGCTAAAAACCAAAAATTACGATGAGAAAAGCAATGGGAAGCCCCTGTTTTTTTTTTTTTTTTTTTGCCGAAAGTTTTGTCGGGTAATGAAGTTCAGTAATTAAAAATGTCTGGGATAAAAATTTATTTGGTGAATTCTGTAGACCAGAATTCGTTACTATTGTCGCCTATGGGTCTACATTTCACAACTTGTTCGATATGCACGAGTATGTAGTGATGTTTTTTACTTCAACGACCGAAATCTTTGTCTCACTGAAAAACTTCTGCACCAAGGGTTTAGATATCAGAAATTGATAAAAACATTCTCTAAATTTTATTACAGATACATTGACTTATTAAGAAAATTTGGTTCTACATGCAGGGCTCTTATACATCAGGACATTTCACATCCAAACTTCTATGGAAATATCATTTACAAAGCGCATAAATTCAAAAATTGTCCTTCCAAACTTATTAACCCGTTGAACAAACTAATTCATAAAGGATATAATACAGCATTGTTGTTAAGTCTTTACTTTTGGTTTTTGTTGGCAAAAACATTGATCATCTCCTAAATGCTTTACACCATAACTAAAGCTAAACAATTTTTCATATTGGCAGTATTTGGCATTGCACAATATCATGTTTTTCTTTCATAATTGATGATGTTGTTATACCAAATCTATTTAGAAGTATTTCAAAACAACGGCAGTAGAATACCGAAGGGACAAGGGTGAAGTTTCATATGTAAGAAGGCTTGATATCTTAGTCAACGGAAATTATGTCCTTAGTTTAGCTAGCTGTCAGTAACTGCGAGCATTTGTCCGGACAGTACCTTTGTGTATTGTTTTTAGGTTTTATGTCATTTATTGTAAGGGTACTCGTCTTGATAAGTTGGATTTTTTCTAGTTTGATTTTTATTGTGAGTCTTTTTGTGTATTTATTTTTTTCCATTCACCACACATAGGGGGAGGGTTTGGATCCAAGAAAACGAGTTTAACCCCATCGCAATTTTTGCGCCTGTCCCAAGTCAGGAATATGTTGGTGACTGGCTTGTCCGTGTCTTCTTATGAAATTTTAGTTTCTTGATATTTGGGTTATTGGATGTGGTTTGTTTCCATTGATTTATTCACTTTTTTACCTTTTTGGGGCCATTTAGGGCTTGCTATATGGTGTGAAGTTCCTCACTGTGTTGAAGACCGTACGGTGACCCCTAGATGCTTTGTTTTAGGTCGTTTTAACCTGGATATGGGATGTTGTATCCTTGACATTTACCCCCATTTCCTTTCTTTTTCATATATGGGAAAATTAATGGTTTATTGTAACCTATATCAAAGGTGAATTTTTAAACATTTTTTTCAGAATCCGTCAAGTTTGCTATCAGATTACTTCATTTGTCATAGAAATGGAAATTCATGCAATAAAACTCTCGCAAATACCATGACGTCACAACTATAGTCTATTTCATTATATAGGTATTCCGAAATACGCATTTGGGGTAGGGTATTTCTGTCAACCGTAGATCTGCTACGTCTGCATCGGTGTGGTGAAAACGAGATGATTTGTGTTGAGTGAAGATAAAAGAAGCGAATTTGGACAATTTTTATACACTGCAGTCCTGTGTCGAAGCAGAAGGGTCAAAATCTGGTCCCTTGATTTTGGCCAAAATGTACGATAAAACTGTGTTAAAAAACCTTTAATGCCGCAGTATATAGGAAATATTTTGATAAAATCTATTTGTGATGAATTTGTAGTATAATGCTGTATTTCATGGTTTAATGCCTCAAAATCCCTGAATTACTGGTATTTTGTTGCTATAGTCTATTTCAAAATTGTGGTTTTTGAGAAAACTGCCAAAAATAATATTTTGTTTTCCAAATATGGCTAGGCAATAAAACAACTGGCCAACTTTGTCATCAACATAGATGGGCTTATACCCCCTATGTACATTGACAAGGAAAAAATTTAATTTCTGCCTGCATATGAAAGAAATGTACCGTAATATCTCTAAAAAAATTAAACTTTTTTGGTCCTTTTCAGACTGGGGGTGGCATGCGAAAAACAAAGCTGTACTAATAACGATGCATGATACGCTCATGATGTTTTTCACATAAAATGCTTAATTGCCTAGGAAACTAACAACACAAAATTTGCCACTTTCTGAAATCGATGTTGTACCGTATAGATTACAATAAACCATTAGATGATATGGGCGCATCCAATTTATGAAGAGAAGATGCAATGGAGATTTCAAAACATGGCTTGTTGTGATTGGTTGTTAATAAATGTTAATTGTTTGATTTATCTGAAACTACTACAACATGGAAATGTTTGCAAAATAATATATTCTTTTTATTCTTGATTTGCCATATATCGGAATGTTTTTTTCAATGGCTATATTTGGCGGTGATTTTGTGCGAAATTGACGGTGGTCTCTAAAAACCAAAAATTACGATGAGAAAAGCAATGGGAAGCCCCTGTTTTTTTCTTGCCGAAAGTTTTGTCGGGTAATGAAGTTCAGTAATTAAAAATGTCTGGGATAAAAATTTATTTGGTGAATTCTGTAGACCAGAATTCGTTACTATTGTCGCTTTTGGGAAAATTAATAGTTTATTGTAACCTATATCAAAGGTGGATTTTTTAAGATTTTTGTCAGAATCCGTCAATTTTGCTACCAGATTACTTCATTTGTCATAGAAATGGAAATTCGTGCAATAAAACTCTTGCAAATACCATGACGTCACAACTGTAGTCTATTTCATTATATAGGTATTCGAAAATTCGCATTTGGGGTAGGGTGTTTCTGTCGACCATGGATCTGCTACGTCTGCATCAATGTGGTCAAAACGGGATGATTTGTATTGAGTAAAGATAAAAGAAGCAAAACTTGACAATTTTTATACACTGTAGTCCTTTGTCGAAGCAGGAGGGGCTAAATTTGGTCCCTTGATTTTGGCCGAAATGTACGATAAAACTGTGTTGAGAAACCTTTAATGCCGCAGTATATAGGAACTATTTTGATAAAGTCTAGTTGTGATGAATTTGTAGTATAATGCAGTATTTCATGGTTTAATGCCTCAAAATCCCTGAATTACTCGTATTCTGTTGCTAAAGTCTATTTCAAAATTGTAGTTTTTGAGAAAACTGCCAAAAATAATATTTTGTTTTCCAAATTTGGCTAGGCAATAAAACAACTGACCAACTTTTTCATCAACATAGATGGACTTATACCCCCTTTGTACATTGACAGCGCAAAAATTAATTTCTGCCTGCATATGAAAGAAATTTACTGTAATATCTCTAAAAAAAATTCAACTTTTTTGGTGCTTTTCAGACTGGGGGTGGCATGCGGAAACCAAAGCTGTACCAATAATAATGTATGATACTCTCATGATGTTTTTCACATTAAATGCTTAATTGTGTAGGAAACTAACAACACACAATTTGCCATTTTCTGAAATCGATGTTGTACCGTATATCAAAGGTGAATTTTTTAAGATTTTTGTCAGAATACGTAAATTTTGCTATCAGATTACTTCATTTGTCATAGAAATGGAAATTCATGCAATAAAACTCTTGCAAATACCGTGACGTCACAACTATAGTCTATTTCATTACATAGGTATTCCGAAATTCGCATTTGGGGTAGGGTGTTTCGGTCGACCATGGATCTGCTACGTCTGCATCAATGTGGTCAAAACGGGATGATTTGTGTTGAGTAAAGATAAAAGAAGCAAAACTTGACAATTTTTATACACTGTAGTCCTTTGTCGAAGCAGGAGGGGCCAAATTTGGTCCCTTGATTTTGGCCAAAATGTACGATAAAACTGTGTTGAGAAACCTTTAATGCCGCAGTATATAGGAACTATTTTGATAAAGTCTAGTTGTGATGTATTTGTAGTATAATGCAGTATTTCATAGTTTAATGCCTCAAAATCCCTGAATTACTCGTATTCTGTTGCTATAGTCTATTTCAAAATTGTAGTTTTTGAGAAAACTGCCAAAAATAATATTTTGTTTTCCAAATTTGGCTAGGCAATAAAACAACTGACCAACTTTGTCATCAACATAGATGGACTTATACCCCCTATGTACATTGACAGCGCAAAAATTAATTTCTGCCTGCATATGAAAGAAATTTACCGTAATATCTTTTTTGGTGCTTTTCAGACTGGGGGTGGCATGCGGAAACCAAAGCTGTACCAATAATGATGTATGATACTCTCATGATGTTTTTTACATTAAATGCTTAATTGTGTAGGAAACTAACAACACAAAATTTGCCACTTTCTGAAATCGATGTTGTACCGTATAGGTTACAATAAACCATTAGATGATATGGGCGCATCCATTTTATGAAGAGAAGATGCAATGGAGATTTCAAAACATGGCTTGTTGTGATTGGTTGTCAATAAATGTTAATTGCTTGATTTATCTGAACCTACTACAACATGGAAATGTTTACATTTCTCGATATACGTCAAATTGACAAAAACTATTTAACCTAAGTTCTACAAAACTAAATTATATTATTTCATTTTACCGTTAAAACGTAAAATGACAACTCCGTTTCAGTAGGAACGTGATTTACATCCATAATACGCGAAATAGAGAAAATGTTGGTACAAGGTAACATGATAATGCTTGAGTTAAAATATGCATAGAACACATGCTTATAATCAGTTAATCCGCATTCACATTGCAGTAAAATGTACTGCACTTGGTTGCACAAACGTCAATTAAAGTTAACTTACGTTTAACTTTCAATTGTAAATTAAATCCCTAACGAATTCAACCAAATTTATTTTCACTTGAAATTTATACCGTCAATTTACTCTAGTTGGTGTTTGTGCAACCCATTCCTGGTTTTTACCACATCTCAAACAGTTAGTCTTCAATATCCGGCAAAGAAAGCTAAATTCAATTGATCAGAACCCAAATTTATCAACTCAGTTAACTGGGTTGCACAAACGTCAATTGAGTGTTAATTGAAGTTTGAATTTCAAGTGTACATGTAAATAATTTTTATCTAATTTGTTAGGGATTTAATTTACAATTAAAAGCTAAACGTCAAATAAGGATAAATTCTCCTGAGAGGTCAAAATTTTGCTGCATCAAGTGTTTCCCGATTCCTATATTTTTATAATGCGGAGACCCTGAACAAATCTATTTTGCAGAAAAAACCATAAGTCCGTGTGCATTTTTTTTTTTGTGCGTTAGCCATTTGAAAACCACTATTCTAAGAAATTGTCTGCAAATTTCATGAATTTTGGGCTATTTTGGGCCATTTTTGGTTGAAATATCGATTTCTTACATAAAGTTTTCTCTCAATGTTTCCAGTGTCTCAAGAAACGAGCACACCTTACATGTTTACATTTCAATCAAGATATCGAGAACACTCAATAATAATGATATACTGAAAGAATAAAATATTACATTAAAAATGAGGAAAATTGTAAGTATCAATAGTTTTAGTGTTTTGCCAAATAGAACAAAAAGTACCTACCATAATCATTATTTTGATAATGGAATTTCTTGTCGCTTGTGTACCTGACTTTCAAATAAACACATGAGTTGTTTTATATTCAGGTAGGGGTGTCAACTCTAAATTTTACAATCAATGCGCTATAAATTTTTGTAGACAATATGCCAAATGCATGCATTTGTAAAGCATATAAAGAAAAAAAAACAATGGGATGTTAATCAAAACATAATATCAGATAAGAACTGGGTATGCTAGATGGAGATATTCTAGAGTAATCTTAGATATTGAAAATTTCGAATAAAATCAGCTTTCAGACAGGCACCGAAGTACTGAGTACTGGAATAGATAATGCCCTCGGGCACTAACAGTCCACCAGCAGTGGAAACGTCCCAGTGCAGTTGAATGAATACGTTACATGTACTTTAAATTAGTTTTTACACATTGGCGGATCCAGGGGTAGGGTGGGAGGGTTGGGGTCGGCGCTGGTCCGAGGATTAAGCCTCCATTTTTCTTTTATTTTTTGTTTTCAATTCGGCGAATTTTTTATGAAAAACTGAAAAAGAAATTACAAAAATAGTATAACCCTATTTCCTTAACCTTATTGAAAATCCTTTTTCCAAGACTGGTTCCGTCCATGCTGCAGATGGTCATTTCGACTCATGTGACTCTTCAGTGCAGACACAGTTTTTTTAGTATACAGTTTAGTGCTAATGAAATAATGGCAGATCTTAAATAAATATTTTTCAGGTTTAAGCCAGATCAGGTGCCTGTATCATAAATTTATACAAAAGTTATTTATATGGACACGTTGATACGTGTACGTATCGGATACCTGAATAATGAAAATAATCTAATAGAAGATGAAAAACACGTCAATATTTGTGCAGTAAATACGTGATTGGTCGAATGCAATATATAAAGAAATGCCTTATAAAATCTTCAAAAATTAAAGCGGCTGACCACTGACGAGACCCACAGGTTATGTAAAAATACCTAACTACAATAAAAACTTTCTATAATATAAGACTACCTAAAAAGGACAATAAAAGAAACGAATTGAGAAATTAAGCAACCAGCATCGTCCAAAATCGCGCAGTAAAATAATGTGATATATTTTAAACCGCACATTATCTCTTCGACAATACTACTTGCTTTTGAGTCTGTCAGTACTGAGATTGGATTCTGTTATTTTGTTCGGATTTTTTTTTTCAAGTTAACATGTGAAATAGAAATGAACGTATATCTATTTTTTTGGCTATTTTTTGGCTATTACTTTCACAAGTAATTATTTTCTATTTATCTTATCTTTCGGTGAAGGTTTAAATATTTAACATTTTTTTTTAGCATTTTATAATATTTTAGATATTCTTACTCATACTCGATATAGAGAATTTAAAGCATTGCATTTTTATCAAAAGGTACGTTTCATATTTAGTTCGGTATTTTGTTATTTGTTACCACTGGGTCGATGCCACTGCTGGTGGACTGTAAGTCCCCGAGGGTATTCACCAGCCCAGTAGTCAGTACTTCGGTGCTGACCCGAAAACCGAATATATTTGAAACCTAACAATATCTAAATTTTTGTAATTTTTTTTTTCAAAACTAAGGAGTATCTCCCTCATGCAAAGCTCTGTCCTTAGCTGATTTTGGCATAATATTTAGATCATATTGGTTATTTGTTCTCTTTACATATTTTTGAGTTTATGGTATTCCAAACGTTTAGATTTAATCTGCACTGAAGAGACATAAGATGTCGAAATGCGCATATGCAGAAGTTAAATTCACAGTAACTTGGGTATTTAGTTATTTATTATCAAAACCGTTTCCTAAGCTTGTTTTATCTAATAGTTCAGTCGTATGGATTCGTTCAAAAACTTCGAAATGGTTGTTAAACTTTCTTCAGAATTTTACGAAATAGCAATAACTAAAAATAACTAAAAAAATCATACGATTGTCTGCTGCTTATCGTTTCAATTTTGTTAGATTTGTTTTTTAAATTTTCATTGCTTTTACTTAAATTCCAAACACAAATTCTATTAATAATAACATCGGCCATATTTTATTACCCATACCCATATGTTATTTAGAATCCACATTTTCAAAGTACATGTAGACACCATGGTAATGATTCAAGGGGTAGTATACAACTTTTGTTGATGTAGGCCATGTAGTTACAGATGATATGTTTAAAAAATCATTTCATAGGGACCTTTAAACAGACACATGAACGACTGACGTTAAATGGTGAAATAAACTCATATGGCCCTTTTGACAGTACGGTATGAGGGAAAAGAAGAGGATTTTTATGACAGATTATTTAACTTTAATACATTTCGAGACAGTTTATAAGATATGTACATTTTAGCAAGTATTTTCAAAAATGCACATATCTATATAGCATTTCCTTACAATGTTTCAAAGTGTGAGATAATGCATTGGTTCTCATATATAATTTTAAAATATCATTGTAAATTTATGAGCTGCAAAATTATTTTACATGCGTTCATCACTATGAATAAACACTACAAATTGATTACAGGAAAACTATGTAATGTTTGATTAAATGGGTTTTTATTGCTATATATTAAACATCACTTTTTATATAAGGAATGATTTCACAAGTTTGATAATTCACACAGTTAGTTAGTCTCGTTTTGAATTTAAAATTTCAAAGTTCTTATTGTGTAGTGTACATTTACTAGAAATCTGTGTACCGGTATATATCAAATACAAAAATACAAAAAAAAAATATATATATATATATATATATGAAATTATTTTTTAGCCGTTGTACTTCAATTATTTTCCAGTAAATAACAATATTTAAGATCTTCTTCGCTTGGCATTGTGTCAGATTCCTGCCTATTTATTCAGGTCCGTAAAATGCAGGTCACCAACATATTTATCTTCATACTAACTAGTATATAGTAGTATTGAGTATCTTGATCTTAACTATCTGACTTGTCTTCTTTCTGGTTATGATTTAACTATCAGCATATCATTTTTCGCATGAAGGGTACATGCATAGCAGGAGACAATTGTCACTCTTTGAGTTCATGTGAATATCAATACTGAATACAGGTCCATGCAACTTTGTCAGATCCAGGTAAAGGTACCGGGTTATAAAAATCCTAGGACTTTTTTTTGTTTTTGTGAAATCCAGTTCCCTTGAAATTTTTAGAATGAATTTCCAAATGAATCAGCAACATGGAAGAACCGATGAAAACGTCGTGAACAAAATAAATTACATTTTTCCCCGTTAAGACTCCGTCAATTAGTTTCTGAAAGCTTCGTATCGATTTGATTAGCATTGCTTTCTTTTTATTTCAAAACAAAAAATCCCATTTAACTATCAGGGAATGTCCAAGAATATAACGAACATATAAAATATCCAAGAAATATGCATCTTCGCTAGCCAAGGGTTACGATCCGCTCCTCTCCTCTTCATAGAGGAGAGGAGCGTAACAAGAAAGGAGATGAGCAGAACGTAACCCTTTGCTAGCGAAGATGAGTAATATAATGGTTACTACTAATTTCTTATAAAAAGTAGAGAAATTGAAAAAAAAATTGATATCTGACTACTAGTACGTTCTACATGCATGCCTTCAACCCTTATGGGTTCAAAATGTGCATTCTTAAGAGATAAAAGATTTAGAAGCTAAAGGAAACTACATAGAAATCAATAACGCAAAAAAAAAACGCAAAAAAAAAAAAAAAAAAAAAAAAAAAAAGAAAAAACAATAAATTTGCGAGATTTAAATATCAAGCAACACCACTTCAGTGACGTAAAGGTTTACGCATGGGCTTACGAATCTCATGCAGTTTGTCCCTTCAAATCTTGCATTGCATTATTTATCAGCCTACCTGCGAATCATTTGACATTTTTGCATAGATAATTGTAAAAAAAATATGTTCAAAAATTTTTAAAGGGATATTTAAACAGACACTTGGGGGACGGACGTCGAGTGATGGTAGATGATTACATTGGCACCTTGGCCGGTTGAGCTATAAAGCAAAAATAAAAAGATCTTAACTGTGGAATATTTATATTTTGTTACATTTGGTTGCAATAACAAGCGGGTTTGCATTATATTCAGTGTTTAAATAAAATGTCGCTCTAGCACATATAAATTCAAAAATGTCCCATGAAGATTTAATGCGTCATTTAATGCATAGATTCTGTTAAAATATTTTTTGTACTTCGGAATTTATATTTACGAGCTGCAAAATGATTTTTAAATGTGTTCTTCTTTATGAATAAACACTACTTATTAAGCACAAGCAAACAATTGAGGTTTTATTGCTTTATGTTCATCATTTTTATATAACGAATGATTTCACAAGTTGGGTAATTGTCATCCTTGCCATTGAAAAAATTAGTTACCCTTGTTTTGGATTAAAAATTTCAAAGTGTTTATTGTGTAGTGTACATTTACTTGATATCTGTGCATATGTCAAAAACAAAAATACAAAAAATATGAAATCATTATTTGTAGCCGTTGTACTTCAATTATTTTCCGGTAAGTCATAATATTTAAGATCTGCTACCTGCTACGTTTTACATTGTGTCAGATTTCTGCTTAATATCTACATTTTTTGTATTCCAGTTCGCTAAACACAGATCGACTAACAGTACTATGTCAAGGTATATTTGTTTCGCCTAGCAAAATTTCCTGTGGAACATTGGTTTAATATTTTTTCCTCTCTTAACAATTCGCATATAACGTTTATTCCATAAAAACCAATACTGTTCCATTGGAAAAGATATATTGTACCCTTTTGCTTAAATATTATGATGAAACTTCTGTTTTTTTTTTTTTTTTTTTTTTTTTTTTTTTTTTTTTTTGTTTTGTTTTTGTTTTGGTTTTTTGTTTTTTTGGTTGTTGTTGTTTTTTTTTACAGTTATTTAGTTAGAAACAGCAAGATGTAGCATTAAATCTTTAAAATAAAGGTCTTGATCGAGTTCTTGTGGACTTATTTTTAATTTTTGACATATCGCAACCGTCAGGTGAGTGGCAAATGTCTCTTCAAAGAATTGTACTTACACCCCAAGCCAATGTCCTACAATATTATACGAAAGGATATGGAGTAAATGAACATGAGACCACAACACATATGTTAACTCCTTCTGCAATAATTTTAACGCGCTGAATGGCCATTTTGGAAATTAATTCCTCAGCAGCAGCACTAGAACCTAAACGTAGGAAATCCATAATTTCAAAAATGCTTTAAATGCATAAACCAATCATAATCCTTATAATTACTAATATCAAGTACAGCTAAGGACAACAAAACTACGATGGAGGGAGTTAAACGGGAAGCTGTGAAAATGAAACTGAAAGAACTAAATTTTCGGATATAAACATGAAATTACAAAAGACTGAGTCAAATGTGAAAATGAAACTGAAAGAACTAAATATTCGGACATAAACATGAAATTACAAAAGACTACTAGCAGTTAAATGACATGCCAGCTCCAGACCCATTACCAACTGACAAATAAAGTATACAGCTTCCATCAAGATCCCTTCCTGTGAGGAGTTTATCATAATGATTTCATGTATATACCGGAATACATAACCCGTGTCCATGCAATACTGATTTTAGAAATTTAGAATGTGTTTAGTTAAGATGCAAAGACCCTATCGAAAAATCAATGTTAATACCAAAGAAGGTCATACGTAATGACTTGCCGACAATACCTTATGAATTAGACGATTTAAAGGTCTTTTAAGTTTGTTAGGCGAGTTTAAGTATTTTTTACTCTTATGTAAAACATTACCGTAATGTGAAATACCAGCCTTCATAAGATGTTTACAGGTTGCATTGTATTTATGAATTGTCCTTATATCAATGATAAAATTTAGGAAAGGTTTTAACTAGTTTATAACGAAAACCACGATGTATTAGTTTTTCAGTTATGAAAAGATTCCGTCCATTACAATCGCAAACATCATTATATACTCGACCAAATCGAACAAGTTGAGATATGTAAACACAATATGATGGCGCCAATGGAACATCGCCATCCGGGAATGGATAATTCACTATCGTCCCTTTTATCATAAATTTTAGTATCTAATTTACCATTCGTAATATTAAGATTGATGTCTAAGAACGGAAAATGATGATTATTAGAATTTGCTTTATTCAAAGTTCTTTAGGGTAGATGTCCTTATAATACGTATTAAGTCGATATTATTTTAAGTTAAAATATTATCCAAATATCGGAAAGTGTTGATAAACTTTCAACTGAATGCTTTGTAGATGGGGTCTTTGCTGATGTTGGTCATCAACTAAGATTCGTAGTACGATTCGCATATGTTTGTACTACTCTTGACAATTTTAATGAACGTAACCTTACTATCACAGCAAAATGTTTACAACAGGGTTACAGATTTCATACTTGTTCAATACCTTTTAGAAGTTTTATAACAGATTTGAATATTTAATATCTAAATCTGGCGTTACTCGCAAACAGCTTATTATAAGGGAATTTCTAATCTTCGTTTTTATGGTAACGACATTGACAAGATGCTCTGCTTGCATCCGTTAAATTAGCTTTGAGATCTAGTGACCTGAAAATTTTACATACATACTGGCCTCTCACTGATACTGCCGATGTCTACTGATGGCAGAAATATATGATGATTCTTGCCATATCCTGCGGGAAGTTTTGAGTTTGATTTTTCTTCCGTAGTGCGACAGTGTTTTACCAGCAGACTAGGCTCCTTTAGCTAGCCGACAGATTAGCGGCGAGCTCCCATATACCCATCTTTCAAAATTACGTATTGTCATATTCTCTCCTTTCAAGATTGTGGTTATGGAGTTAGTAGTCTACCTGTATTGGGTTTTATTCGTATGTTTACTAAATTATAGGGAAACGGGACAGACAAAGGGGAGGTTTGGATACCCATTAACCGGTTTGAACCTACTACTGGCTTTTGCTAGTGCCGGTACCAAGTCCCGACTGTCCCGGGTTCCTATCGTTGTTTACATAGGAAAAATGAAAGGATGTGGAGTGAATGTACATGTGACAAAAACGCACACGATACATAGAAAACTCCAGTTTATCAAGGACAGGGCTTTTATTAAGTACGTTTGTCTTATTTGTGTTCCCTAGCAGACTGTGGCATGTAATAATTTTCAGCCATTGTAGGTGTTTCCTGTTGTCCCTTTTATTTCATCTAAAATGCATAAACCAATCGAAATCCTAATAATTACTATTCTCTTATGATGTGGCAGCAATATCTATTTCTTACACGATAAGATAATTTTTCGTATCACTTGGTGATAACTTTTATGCTATCATTTCATTGGCCTTTCATACGATTAGATAACTTTTCAGCCGTATTTTCATTGGTTGTTCTAGAGGTCACACATCAGGTCAAACCAACGTCATGGCAATTCTTTTTTAAATTCCGTGTTCATTGCATTATGTCGTCTGCATTATTTTTTTATCCCATGGGCAAGAAGAAGACATGAAAAAATGAACTTCGTGTGTACACACCTATTAATTCATTCTCCCAAAACAGTTGAATATGTTTTGGTCACTTGAAATAAACCATTTTATTGCTAAAAATAAGTTTCCTTCCTGTGTTCTGTGTTGATGTTATGATGTAATGTGTATTGGGATCATTGACGCATGGAAATTGACATCAGAATCAGTTATCACAGAGACAGAGAACTTTCCACCTACATTTAATTACAAATCATTCGTCACATTTTCACTCAAATGACAAGCAGAAATTAATTTCATGACTGTATAGATGTTTAAAACTGTAATTACAATTCAACCGACCTTTCACCCAGGTTTGTCACCATTGATTGTTGTTTATATGTGCGTATAATGCAACATAGTTCCTACATCTACAACACTTATCGTTGTTTATAGTACGGGGAAAATTTATTCTTAGACTTAACATTCATTATAAGGATAAGTTTAAAGTACATAATCAATCTTCAATGTATTCACAAACACAACTAAATTCTCCCAACTTAACATAATTGGGATAACACGACAGAATGGTTTATCATAAGAGAAATAGGTTTCACAACTCGTGATGCTTGTATGTCGCTTGTTATCAAATCTCGCTATTTAATTACAAATAATAATTAACTCGCTAAAGCTCGTTGATTATTATTCTGTAATTAAATAGCTCGATTTGATAACAAGCGATATGCAAGCCTCACTCATAATGAAACCTATAAATACCAAATATAGCTAACCCGTAATCACCCCTCAAAAGAATCATATAAACGTGTCTATTTAAATTGTCGTAGTTGTATACGTCAAAAACAGCGACATAGAACAACGAAGGCACAAAGGAGTGGTATTCACAAAAAAAAAAAAATCGAAGCCCAAATACATTGCAAAAACTAAAACACAGAAAACGATGACGTTGGACAGCTACAAAGCACAGAAATGAAAAACACAACATTCAAAACCAAGGCAAATGGAGATTTGTATATCTGAAAGCAAGTCAAATGAAACTTAAATTTTGTAAGAGTGCTTTGCCCGATATTTTGTGCTTGTTGACGACCCCGCATTCATGTAAAAATAAAACAGTGAATATATGGCTGGAGCGTTGTTCAACATTTAGCAAGTGAATTCAGCTCAAACCCGTTCTAGGAGAGTTTGCTCTTTGTTGAAGGCCTCATAGTGACTTCAAGATGAAGAATATCCATGAAAGCAGTGTTCTATTTGCTTAATCTTAAACCATGTATTTATAGGGATTTTGTCCCATGTAAATTTACTCCATTTCCCTTTATTTTTTCTGAATAATGTATACTTTATAATACGTATTATTCGCTTTCCAACAAACAATTTATCACAGCTTATTTAGATAAACACAATAACAACATCCGTCTAAAATATGTTTGAACACAAATAGATGCTCAACAAGAAGGGGTGTTGAACCAGCAAACACATTTATAGGACATTATAACATGCCTTTTCTTATCGTATTAAAAATGGAACGGTAGTTGATGCTTTCTGAATTGCGTTCCCAGTTATATTTTTATATCTAAACGTGCATGTACTGATGTAAATAAGTTTACTGATATTTAAAGAGATATGACCATTTTCTCTTGAATTTATTTCCTTCATCATACCAATTTTGCGAACGCAATACAAATTTCTCCAAAAAGGATTTAAACAGGTCATCTATTATATTTATTAAAATAAATCAAATCAAATGCGTTTTCATACTTTAAGATAAAAGTAAAAGTTTCAGCCACTGATTTTGCCATTTGAATGCAATTTTAGTAGGTTTTGTCAAAATTCGTTGTAGAGGCATCAATAACCGAACTAAACAAAATGTCTCTTGAAAAGGCAAATATTTAATTTACACTCCTACAATAATAAATGGTTTTGGTTCTCAATGGCCTGTGTGTAGTAACGTTGCCCCAAACAAAATAAAATGGCTGAAATTGACATAAAAGGCTATTTACAGCCGCGTTCAACTGCTAATGTATCAGAAAACATACAAGTGTGGCATATGAAACAATAAAAAAAAATAAACATTTTTTTAATTGTCAATTAAGACGCCATAGGAGGAGCTGAACAATCAATATAAATTTAGATACAATGAATTTAGAAATATTACCTATATTACCATAGGTCTTTATGAGTTAGGTGAAGCTAAAGAACAAATACAACGACCACTGTGGTCCAAATGTAATGTTACTCAAGAGGCAAAGCATCAATAAATAAAGTTAAATTGTAAAATCTATTTATAAGGGTTTGTGCTAATAGATTAGGACAACAGTTCCTGTCTTGCAATGTTCAAATTATCAATTAATTGAAACAGTCGGTTAATTATAAATAAATTTGTCTTCTGAAGACATTAACCATATAAATTTATATATATATTTTCAATTTTGTCTCTCATGTTAATTTATTCCCGGAAAATGCCTTTAACACCTTAGACAAATTTAAACAATATTTGAACGTATTTTGAAAATGACCAAACAAAATGCACGGCTAAATGGCCATACTTCTTTCCTGAGAGTTGTGAGCTTTCTCGTGGTTATCTTGGCTGACTGATTATTGAGGGTTTATTGGTGAATAGGTGGTACACAGGTGTATTTTTCAATAATGATTTGATCATCAGTCCTCTTTTTGATTATCCATTTACAATATGCTATGAAAATTGTCCTATATTACCTTATTTTCAGTAAGTAATTACTGATTAAATGTGCAGGAAGTTAATCATTATTTGATTCTTCGGTACCCTCAATTGGCCTCAGTTGTTATTCATTATTTGATTCTTCGGTACCCTCAATTGGCCTCAGTTGTTATTCAGTTTGTTTATTTATTATATTTAATTGTTTTTCTCAATATTATCAATATTAAATGTTATTTTATGCATTCTAGCTTACTTTTTAGCTCACCTGACCCGAAGGTGAGCTATTGCCATCAGTTGGCGTCCGTCGTACGTCGTCAGTTATAAACTTTTTCAAAAACCTTCCACTCTGAAACCACTGAACCATGGCCTGAATCATCACCAGGGTATCCAGTTTCAAAATTGTTTCCGATGAGTTCGAGTACCAAACAACATGGCTGCCATCACTAAAAATAGCACATAGGGGTAAATTGCTGTTTTTTTTCTTCAAATAACTCAAAAACCGTCACAGATTTCAAAAATCTGACATGGATTAAAGTGATCATCATGACAAGATTTACCTGCCCTGCAATTTTGAAAATCTGATTACCCATTGCCTTTTTTCCGAAAATTTTTCAATACATAAATATTTTTTATTTTATATCAAAGAAACTATAACAGATAGAGGTCAACTTCAAACTGCAAAAATGTTCAGCATATCAAGATCTACCCACCTGAAATTTTTAAGAAAATCTTAATAGAGATATAATAGTTATTGCCCTTTATTGCTCAAATTTTCTTAATTTAATACATTTTGCCTTATATTTCAAAACACGATTTGAAACAGAGGTTAAGATTCAAATGCAACAATGCTTAGTATGTGAAGGACTACATTTTTAGCTGAGTTACGACAAAGTGGTACTTATAAATTGATTAATGGTGTTTGAGTGTCCGGGAGTCTGGATGTCAACTGTTGGTTTCTGCATGATATCTTGAGAACCACATGTCATATCTAAATTGGACTTTGCACAGACATGACTTGTGATTAGAGGCGGAACGCTATTGATTTTGAAGTTTGTGCAACAAAGGTCAAGGTCACAATCTGCTAAAAATAGAACCCCCCAAAAAATTGGCAATTTATCCGTTTCCACAAAATATCTCCTGAACCCTGTTACACATTGAAATGAAACTTGGCATAAACATGAAGTATGATTAGAAGAGGAACTCTATTGATTTTGAGGTTTGTGCGACAAAGGTCAAGGTCAAAACTTCTTAAACTACAATAACATATTTCAATTAAATTAAGAAATAAAGTATAATATCACATCTTTGGTATTTTCCGATAACAAAAATAGCTAAAAAAAGATTTATTGTACATATAAAAGTACTTTTTTATATTATTGGAACATGTTCAATTCATTTAATAGTTCTAATTATCTACACCAACACTCTTTTTTTTTGGGGGGGGGGGGGGAGGTACCATTTACTTATAAACTGGTTATAATGAAAATTCAAATTTAAAAGGGTAATAAATTTAATTTGAAGAAGTATTCAATATTTTTAGAAATCTTCTGCATTGTCCAGTTAAAATATGAATTGCCTAGATAATAAAGGAAACCCCTACCCAAATTATTTTTGAATGCTGGTCTGAAATGGGTTGTGATTGATAGTGGAGTTTTAAAAAAAAGTATTCTGCTACATATTTTTCATCGCAATGTCAGTAATATGTATCAACTAGATTATAAGGGGAACCCCTGTTGATTTTTTTTAAAGGGGGACTTGGAATCTTTTGATTTCAGCAATATGCATTACTTGGATTATAAGGAAAACCGCTGCCAAAATTATTTTTGAAGGGTGGTCTGAAATGAGTTGTAATGGATAGTGGAGCTTTCAATGACCATTTAAACCACTGAATCTACTTGCCAAATTGGAACCATTATTGGTGACAACTGTCCATAGTTGGTTGCCATTAAAGACTTTGTCTGATAGGTCCACATCTATTCCAAGATGGCCGCCAGCAGGGAACATAGTTTAACAGTGCACCATATGTGGAAAACACGTCCAAAAAACTTCTAGAAAAAATGAGACAGGTGAGCTTTACAGGCTATTAAGAGCCTCTACTTTAATATCCGTAGTCGACTATTATCGTAACTAATTTATACACAGTAATGTATTTTGTAGAAGTTTCAACTGAAGAATATACATGGTCAACAATATCCAAAATACACAGTGTAACTGGAAGCGTAGACATGACTTCACTTATGGCAGAACTTAAAAGAAACATCCATAATCATATTCGGAAAAATCATAATGGTGAGATAATATATGTCATACATCTTTCCCTATTCTTGACAGATCTTTAGATAGTCGGCATATTGTTTTTGTTATGTCTGTCTGCCTGTGCGTAACTTTAACCGGGCTCCTCATAACTTTTGAACAAGATGTGATAACCTATCCTTTCGTATTTGGGACGTGTATGGATCATGTAAAGCTGATCACCATTAAGCTAATTAATTTAAGGTCAGGTAAAAGTCACATAGGTCAAAAGGTCAAAATCTAGATTTTTGCCATAGCTCGTTTATTGTAAGAGGCTTGATATCCTAGATGTGAATAGATCTAATAGAGCTTAGTAATTTCGGCAAAAAAATTTGGATCAGGTCAAATGTCAAGGTCATTGGGTGCAAATTTGTCAACTTAAACAAAAACTTTAACTTTGCCATTATCTGTTCAACCAGATGTGATAGGATCTTCATATTTAGCCTGTTTATTGGTCATATGAAGCTGGATAGAATTGTGCAAATTTCACTATAGGCAGGTCAAAGATCAATGTCACAGAGATGAAAAGGCCAAAATCTAGATTAAAAGTGAATACATAATAAAAGGTTATTCCGTAATTCCGTAATTACACGACAATAATCGAAAGGGATGATTTTCATATAGTTGTCCAATATTCAATTTTAATCCATGTGTTATAAATAGCCAATACAGGTAAACAAATTTGTTCGCAATCATTCAAAGCATCGGCTATATCGGCTATATCACTCCGATTGTTGGTGTCTCTAATTTCCAAATTAGTCATCTATCATGCAGCAATTCCTTGGATGACTGCGAATATTTGCGTTGTGGAAATTTTCAGTGCTATCGAAACTTTGATTAAATATATATTTCCTTCTAACATGCGGAAGAGATAAAGTATAACAGTAAAACATGTCTGATACTCTATCGAATATTGCTTTTTAGCAATTTGTGTACAAACTGGCGATGTCTTGAGAGTAGTATATGGGGACAGTTCAGTTATTATTTGCGGTGGAGCAAGTGGAGCAGGCGGAAGTATGACGTCATAGGTCACGTGACCGGAAGTATGGCATCACCGGAAGTCACGTGACCGGAAGTATGACGTCACCGGAAGTCACGTGACCGGAAGTATGACGTCACCGGAAGTGACGTCATCGGAAATGACGTCAACCGGAAGTATGACGTCAACGGAAGTGACGATGTCCAAAACGGGCCAATGAAAACGTTTCCCTCCAGATTTGAAATTCAAATATTCAAAACGGACCAATGGGAGCGTTGCGCGCCCGATTTCAAATCATATCAAGTTTGAACGGACCAATGGGAGTCTTTCCCTATGTTTGAAAGTATAACTTTTTAGATTTTACTGCGTAAAAAAAAGGGGGGGTGAACTGTGCCCATTACTACTC
>MJUU01044099.1:19601-46806 GCA_002080025.1 Modiolus philippinarum | reverse complement strand
ATGTAGCGTTGCTCGACAATTAGCAAAGAATTCTGCTTAAACCGGTGCTAGGGGCCGTCTTGAACTTACTATGAGGTATGAGCAAAGCTCATTGTTGAAGGCTTCATGGTGACTTCAAGATGCAGGACAACAATAAAAGCGTTGTTCCTTTGCTTGTTTTTACCATGTATTTGTAGACTTTGTCTCATGTGCATTTACTCCATATCCTTTTATTCACCAACACAGTATGTGCCTATTTGAATTCCGATAGCTGTGGAAAAACAAGTCCTTCAGACTGGACAAATATAATGTCGATAATAAAGTCTAAAATTTCAATTGCTTCTTCCTCTTTATATTTATTCTGTATTCTGAGTCGTATTTCACAAAGTATGCTTGTTATCTGCCAATGACAATGAACTTTTTTATTCGTTCGTCGTTCTTAAGTTAGAACTATTAAATCTTTCAGCCGAGATTTCGTCATGGTCATGAGGAATGGTAGTAAAAAGTGGAGAAGTCGGAAGTGTTTATGCTGTTACAGTGTGATAATGATTTCGATTTTAAGATGTCAAGCAGATCTTAAGAGCTTTTTGATATCCACATTTCATTTACACCGCTTCTTGAAAAGCAAGTATCACAATATTTTTAAGGCCCTCTTTTACAGCTTTTAAGATGGAGATTAAAACTACAGAAATGAGTTTTGAAAAACATTTTGCAAATCCTGAAATGTACCATTTTTAATGGGTATTTGTGTAACTTTTGGTACTCAATACAATGAGGGTAGACCAGTGTCTTCATCTTTAGTTGAAATCCCAAAGAAAAGCAAAACAGATTAATGGTTCTGTAATATCTCCTCTTTAGACAGAGTAGTAGCTGTGTAGGTTGGATTGCCCTGTGTATTACCAATGCCTAGTTCCTTTATTTTTTCCTTTTCCTTTTTCCTTTCCTTTTTACAAATGACGATAATGTTATAAGGGGCCTTATCTGCAGCAAAAAACGACATATTTGTCCTGAATGGAGGACAGGTATCTGGCAAATTTTCGAAAATGGATGATGTTTTAGTTCTCATTGACCCTCTTATCTGACTAATTCGTTTAAGAATCATGGACCTCACAGCCTTAACCCACTCCGAAAGAGAATCATGGTCTTCATCTTGTTCACGTTTATTCCATTTTCTGGCGTAGTCCCACACAGCATCCATTTTGCTCCCAGTCAATGGATCGTGCTTCAAATAATTTTGGTCCCTTTGCAGGGATTTAAAGGAGAGACGGCTTCAAGTTTTCTGTTATGACGCGACTACAGGGACTTTATTTGTAAGCAGAACTAAAACATGAACAATCGGGTGGTTTAGACGGTGGTAAGGCTTTGCAATACATGTTTATGCTTGAAAAACGATGAAACCGATCAGGCTAAAAAGGGATATGGTTGATGTAAACGGGATAGTGTACAAAATAGAACTTATGGGATACTTGAATTCCAGTTATTATTGTAATATACGAAAGCTCAATTAAGCAGGGTACAAATGAGGTATGAATAAAAAGCTGATTGTGGAGGGCCTCACGTGACCTCAAGATTGAGAACAACAATAAAAGTGTTGTTTCATTGCTTAGTTTTACTATGTAATTTTAGATACTTTGTCTGATTTGCATTTACTCCATATCCCTTCATTTTTAATTTTAAAGGACTTTTTTTTTAAAAAATAACAGCTGAAGTAGAATACCAAAAGGAACAAGGGAAGTAATGATTACACACATGGAAGTCCCAAGACATGGAAAAAACGGCAACAAAGAAAAACAAAGAGAAAACATGGACGTGAGACAGCCAGCCACATGCACGGAAATAAAAAGACGTTACTACGAATTAAAGCACTCATAACTTGTGTTTGTTGCTTCGGCATTTTACTGTCGTTGTTACGTTCGATCTTACCATTCGTCAAACCTTAAGAGCATGTGATAAGTGATACATCACTAATCTTTATGACGTCTCTTTGGTGTTTTAAAAACTATTGGGCTCAAAATACTCTATGTTATTATGAAAACAGTTTAAGATTGATCTCATTGTATGTTTTACCATGACCAAGTAACAACAAGTTTAATAAGTGCATAATGTACCTGCCAAGATACTTTATATTGATAATGATATGCAGGTTATGTTATGCAATCAAAAAAAAGAATCTGGAAAAGCAATCATTACTAAATGTATTGGCTCACTTTGCAATAAAACTTGATATTATAGTTATATAACTTCGGTAAAAAGTACAAGTTAATAATGTCAAATGGAATGCAGTGCTGTTTGATCGGTGCTGTTTTGTAGCCAAGACACCTACAGAGAAGACAGAAAATAAAATAGAATGTGAAAGTGGTACAAAGCAGCGACAGTAGAATACCGAGCGAAGAAAGGATTTGTAATTACAAAAATCTAAATTTAAGACATGGCTAAAAAGAGAACATAGAAATGATGACGTTGGACATTTACAAAGGCAGAACGAAACATTCCAAACAAAGGCACTTAGAATTTGAACTCCAATGAAACTGAGAGTGACATTTGATGTTTCAAAAGGGTAACAAAGTCCTGCTCTATTATAAACGATCGTCACACTGTCAGTAAGAGTATATCAGGAAAAAGTGAAAATCGGTAGTCAAATCTAGGAACACATTAATCTAGCTGAAAATTTTCACAGTCGTTTTGAACACCCACACGTCATATCTTTCAATGATGTTATGGTGACGGTCAAAGAATTTCATTAGGGATCAAGCAAACATGGGCTAAACAAATCCTCGAATAAGCAGGTTTTGGGACAGTATTTTTGCTGTGTTAAAAATAACTGTACCAACTTCATGCTCGACAATAACGAATCAACTATGAAATGCACATAACATAGGATTGAGAGGTAGGTATAATGCTGCGAAAATGAGAAAAGTTCTCATTCATCACCTTTGTCATGTATCTTAGATTGCAAACATCCCACGTCAATCTTTGTCAATAAACAGCAAAACATCCAGGTACGAAGCTTACGTAGGTGTCAAAGGAGTTTCTTTAACCTCAAGCTCATCGTGATGGAACTATTCCTACATTTTAGGCTAATTAAGGTAGTTGGGTACTATTCCTAAAGTTTAGGCTAATTAAGATAGTTGGGTGTCTGAAACTGGGGATCTAATCTGCATATCTAACCACAAATTCAGCATTTATCTAAGAATTTTGTTTTAATAATTTTGCATGTCTTAAGCACAACACTTTAAATATAACTGAACAATAAGTATCAACTTTGTTTTAATAATATTGCATATTTGCTAAAAATCCAAAAAGTTTTTTCAAAGGGTGATAATTCTATTCTGAAATACTATGGAATAGATCATTTTGTTGAAAAAAATTAAGATACTTGATTCCTATTCTTAATTTAATTGTCAAAAAACATCTCATCAACGCATTTAATCTATTTTTTTCCAAAAAACGGACTTCCAGATGTTTTGGTTTGATCTGTACTAATGAGACATAAGTTGTCGAAATGCGAATATGCAGGAAAAAAATTAACAGTAACTTCGGTATTTTATATTTTTTTAATGTGGGTCCTACATTACTTTCAGTTATCTCTTCTTTCTGTAAAACTAACAACTTCTTCTTGTTTTATGATATTGATCCAGGACATATATTTTATATTCTTATATGAAATAAAAGGGACAACAGGAAACACCTACAATGGCTGACAATTATGATTACATGCCACAATCTGCTAGGGGACTACACAGGAAAAACACAAATAAGACAAAAGACAAACGTAAAAAAACGATAGGAACTCGGGACAGCCGGACTTGGTACCGGTACTAGCATAAGCCAGCGGTATGGTTAAACCGGTTTATGGGTACACAAACCTCCCCTTTATCTCTCCCGTTTGCCTAAAGTTTAGTAAACATAAGAATAAAACCCAAAACAGGTAGACTACAAACTCCATGACCACAATCTTGAAAGAAGAGAATATGACAATATTTAATTTTGAAAGATGGGTCAAGGGATGCTCGCCGCTAATCTGCAGGCTAGCTAAAGGAGCATAGTCTGCTGGTAAAACACTGTCACACTACGGAAGCATGTTGTTGATAGTATCATTGTACACTTTTTTGAAAAATATTCTATGTCAGAAAACAAAACTTCCAAACTACGTTAAGACAAAGTATATCGTCTATGTAGCGGAAGCTGAAATTAAAGGATTTGGCTATATGTTTTTGTTTTCTCTGTGTTAAACCTTGTTAAAACAATAATGCCCACAGATGTGAAACAAAATCTGCAGAACTTCAGTCTTATTTGGATTGATGGACTTCCAAATGTTTGGATTTTATCTGCACTGAGGAGACATAAGTTTTCGAAATGCGCATATGCAGAAACAAAATTCGGTATTATGTTATTTTTTATTGTAACAGTATACTGCTTTTGCTGTAGGTAATTTCAATCCTCTTGGTGTTTGAAAGTTTACTGTTGGCTCGTAAAAGTAAATTCGTTTGAAAATGTAGACAAAACCCATAAAGAAAGGAACGGCTTTTGGGGATTTTAAAAGAGATGACAATGTTGTATTGTCACGTACCTTAGGGTGTAATATTTCAATAACATTTTACAATCACTTCGCTTTATGCTAAAATGATTTTACAATCGATGTATCTTCATTTTATATATATATGACGGTTTATCCTCCATGGGTGGAGTTTTATTATGACTCCCTAAATTGCTCTCTTTTCTTCACTCCTCGTGTGGTTTTCAACATTCTATGTATAATGAATTTCTTAACGCTTATAATGTGACTTTTTTACTACAAATAGATGAAAAAAAGGTTCGATACTCAATCATCATCTCGAAAAGTATTTCAAAATCTAAATTACCCAACCAACATCTTTTGTTTAATCAATCAATATCGTTTACACGGAGTTTATAGTTTCAGTTTTTTTTGTTTTTTTTTTGAAAGATCCATTCACAAAATTTCACATATCAAGCTCCTTAACATAAGTTGACAAACATCACTCGTTAAGTGTTTTGCCGTGTATTTTTTCGTGTAAATCTAATATTAGGTAGTCTGACCTAATTGCCCTTGTCAGCCGTGTTGCTGAGGAATATTGATGAATAGTTGGAATGACTTACCGAATTGTCATTGTCTTCTGTGTAACAGATGATAAATGATGGGATAGAGGTATTATTTATTTACTACATACGACGGTTAGATAGCAATGTTAATTTTTATTATCCAGCTAATGCAAAGTTCAAATAATTTTGAGCAATAATGATCGTTAAGGGTCAGACTAAGCTTTAGATACGGCGTTGAAAGCTACCAATTAGCAGGAAAAGATGTATTTAAAACAATATTGTAGTAAGAGCTCCAAGCTAATAACAGAACAATAGCCTTATAAAAGGGTAATATTTTAAACTGACATTTCGCATAGTCGTCAGCATTGAATTATATCAAAGTCAACTACAACATTTAAAGATCGGATATATCGAGAGCCTTTAATGATTAAAGGGGGTAAATCGGAGTAAATTGCGTCTCGTAACATTATGACGTCGAAAAATCTATATTTTGACGTCAACATTTTCCGGGGAAATTCACCAATTGGAAACTCGTATATTCTGCAAATAAAGTCATTTAGAGATGTAATATTATAATCTACATTCAATTCTTTTTATTCCGGGCATTTTTAATTTGGTCGATATTTTTGAATCAGGTGCCTATCACAGCAATTTTACATTTTATCTGAATATTGATAGTCATTAAGACAGCTTTTACTAACGAATTCTATCATAAGCAAAAAACTCGAAACTGAATTATTGCTAAGCTCAGGCTGGCCTGATTTAGATACAAAGCTCACATTCTACAGCTGATCTGTTGGCAACAAAAAAAAACAATATGGTATAGAAACACTGTTACGAAGAATGCAGAATTCACTCTATATAATAGAAGTTAAAACAATTATAGTATGGGTGCATCATTTCACTTCTCATGATTGCTGTCATTACCAGAAAACCTATATTTGTATTACATGTATTGCCGAGAGCAGACAAGTGATAAAACTTGAGCAGAAACGCTGTAAGATTTAGAGCCAAAGCACACATTCTACAACATGGTCGACAATATTGGTTGCAATTGTATATTTATCAGCTCAATATGTGCATATTATAGTTGCTAGAATAAGTCAAGGAGTCCAAAACACCATGGGATAAAACCTTGATTTCAATTACGACAAGATTTAGCGATTACTCGACGGTTGTAATACTTATTTTATGGCATCAATTCCTTATGTAACAGGAGAAGACTTTTACCCTCTCTGCGTCCCGTTCTAACTCATATCAGAAAGCAGGTATTCATTTCCTGGTTATTTCTTAGAACTGTATTTATATAGTATGCAACACTACCCTATAGTTAATTTACTTAATAATAAAGTTATAAACAATATATCATTTTTAATACTGCCTTCGCCCACCAATTTACCAGTCTAGAATTACATCCTTGCTGCACATAGCCGATCATTACATTTCAAAATATATTATTACTTTACATGATCGGAACCTTATTCATTCTTAATTCACATGCCCTTAAATTACGCTTATTTGTGTCGTAAAACTAGCAATAGCTTAAGCATTTTAATAAATATAGTGTAAATACCGATTTTTAGTGTTATTCTTGTTAAGTTGATGTGATCTGTTTTCTGCTGACAACTCTAGCTAAATTAATCATATCCACAATGATTTTATATCATAATATGATTATTTCAAGTTTATCTGTGTGGAAACATCTGGCTATAAAATGGTAATGTTGAAAAAGATATTCTATATTCTTAATTTTTCAACACATTATAAATTTTGCTTTGCACTTACATCTCTTGCATCTCTGGCCTTAACGTCTTATTCGTATTTTCAAGCAACTTGGCTTACAAAATCCTCTTCCATTATTCAAACAATGTAAGGTTTATCTTATTTTTTGTATCCAACATGACTAAGTAAAACAAGTTTACTTAGTGCATAGTGGACCCACTAAGACACTTTATATTGATAATAGTATATAGGATTTTGTTATGCAATCAAAATACACATATAATATGGTAAAACAATCATTACTAAATATATATTGGCTGAATTTGCAGTAAAAATTATACAAGTTATTTAACGCCGGTAAAAAGTGCAAGTTAATAATGTCAAATGAAATGCTGTATGATTGGTGCTGTTTATAATGCTTCCCTGAATTGTTTTCTTTTATCCATTCCTCACTTGGTTTTCAAACTTGTTAAATGCATGTTGTATAGATCATTGACAACTATGTGAAATAAAAAGATCATAGTGTTAGTAATGTGTATTTTAACAATACAAAAACTGGAAGAAAAGGTTCGATACTCAAATAAAATCTTGAAAATGTATTTCAAAATTAATTAAATTAAGCAATCGACATCTTTTGTTTAACTAATCAATATCTTTTTATAGTTTATAGTTAAACAGATCAAAACGCAAAATTGCACATATAAAGCTTCTCAACATAAGTCGAGACATACATCAAGAAATCGTCTAGTATTCTGCAGTATACTTGTTTTACGTGTAAATTTAATATTGTTTTTTTATATATTTGTCTGGTCAAGTTGAAATTGTATGTTGTGTTATTGAAGGAATAGTGTAGGGGTATTTTCATTTTTGTGGTTTTAATACATCGGAAAACGAATACCAAAGCAAGAACGATGAAATGGGGATTCTAAAATCCTAAATCCAAAATCAATGCAATTCACATCCAACACGAATTCAGACAGTATGACAAAGTCAAAATAAATAAACGAAAATGAACAAAAAAGCCACATAAATTTAGCACTTCAAGTGTGAACCCCTACAAAAACTGAGGTATAATCAGGTGCTCCGGAACTGCTTCATGCGTATCACCCGTCACACTGCAGGTGAAAAGTTCTGTTTTATCACAGTTGGTGTTAAGCAGTCCGGTTATAAACTCTGGATCTACCCAAGGATATATATTCTCAATTGTGAAATGGAAATATTGTAACAGTCTGTCAAATCGTGGCGACGACAGTAAAACCTCTGTAGTCACAAGTACAACAGTGACTGAAAATACCCTTGATGTATAAATTTTTGAGACAGTAATTTCGCTCTGTTGACAAATCGCTGTATAAACTACAGGCGCGGCAAAGGCGAAATAGTTGTGAAGTCTACACGCCATATGCCGGAGAAGTGGGAATATTACTGTTCAAAGATGGGAAGTTCACTATTGGAAAGTCGAAATCATCACGCTGGTCGTAAAGTTTTGTTTTCAGACGTCCAGAGTTGTCAATGTACATTATTTAGATGTCCACTATCATTATTTCGTGGGAACTTAAATTCGTCGTTTTGAATTCTATGCATTATAACTCAAAAATGAATTTAGCTGGAAACTTAATTTCCTAGTTTTAGCGAACCACGAAATCCACGAAAATTGAAACCCCACGAACAATAGTACTTTCACAGTATTGTTGGCTAGAGGATATGACTGCATAACCAAACTGTCATTGTTAGCTGTGTTAAAGATGAATACTAGTGGGATAGTAGGTGCATGACCAAACTGTCATTGTCAGCTGTGCAACAGATGAATACTGGTGGGAAAGTAGGTATAATCTTCTATTACATACGACGTTAAGATAGCAATGTCATTTTTTTATTATTCAGATAGTGCAAAGTAATAAAAGGTGTGATCCAAAATGAGCGTTAGGTGTTAGAGAATGCTATAGATACGTAGATGAAAACTAACTTTTAACAAGAAAAGATGTAATTGAAACAACATTGAAGTGAGAGCACTAAGCTAATCAAAAAGCGATAGACTTTTTTTTCAATTCGTACAGTTTATAAGTAATCATATCATTTTACGACATCACTTCCTTATGTAACAGGAGAAGACTTTTGCCCTGTCTGTGGCCCGTTCCAACTCGTATCAGAAAACAGGTATTTATGTCCTGATTATTTCGTAGAACTGCATTGATATTGTATGCTTCGCTACCCTGTAGTTATTTTAACTAAACTTAATATACAAGATATCATTTTAATGTCATGATGTTGAGCAGAAGAATCGAACAAGTTTTTAACCAAAAAAAAAACAGAAAACACCGTACATTTCGGACAAAGCCTAATTCAAATAAGATCTATGATCTAACAACAATGCAATTATCTATTTAACATCCCTATGAAGCTGGATAATGTTTAGGTTAAGGTACATGTCCAAATATCAAAAACATAAACATTACAATGAACCGGGACAAATACTTAAAATAAGAAATGTGTTTACATTTTTTCTAAATAGGACTAAACATTTTTTCAAACAGACTTAACATGGATGTAGCGTTGCTCGATAATTAGCAAAGAATTCCGCTCAAACCGGTGCTAGGGGCCGTCTTGAACTTACTATGAGGTTTGAGCAAAGCTCATTGTTGAAGGCCTCATGGTGACTTCAAGATGAAGAACAACAATAAAAGCGTTGTTCATTTGCTTGTTTTTTACCATGTATTTGTAGAGACTTTGTCTTATGTGCATTTACTCCATTTCCTTTCATTTACCGTTAACAAATCATGCGTGAACTGTTCTTACCTTAACTGTTCGCCGAGAACTCAGCTGAATAGTGGTGTTAAATTTTGCTCGGTATTTTGTTATGTGTTACCACTGGGCCGATGCCACTGCTGGTGGATCATTAGTCCCCGAGGGTATTCACCAACCCAGTAGCAAGTACTTCGGTGCTGGCCCGAAAACCGATTTCATTTGAAAATTTGTAATATCTAAATTTCAGAAAATTTGTTAAAACTTAAGGAGTATCTCCCTCTTGCATACCTATGTCCTTAGCCAATTTTGGCTTTCCTATTTAAATCCTATTAGTCATTTGTTCTCTTTCAGCGTTTTTACATATTTCGGTTGATGGATTTCCAAATGTTTTGATTTTATCTGCACTGATGAGACATAAGTTGTCGAAATGCGCATATGCCGAACCTAAATTTACAGTAACCTCGGTATTTTGTTATTGTTAATCGTAGGTGTAGTGACTAGACCAGAAGAATCCAACATTATGTTCATTCAAATATCAGAACTGAATGATTAACAATTTGACCAGCTGAACTCTTTATAAGTTTCACAATGTCTACACTTAGGTAAAATTAAAAGTTCAGAATCATCATCTATTCCATAGTTTTCTATTCCTAAATGTTATCATTATGAGAAAGATCTTGCGAAAAAAATTGAAGAAAAAAAATGCACCAGATCTTACCTATTGTTCTTATTGGGTCCTTTTTGTTTATCGTTGTATACGTGCGTTTCTTCATCTGTCTTTTGTGCGTCGTACTCCTGTTATGTCTTTGTTTCTTTTTTCCGACCTTGCCAGTGCTCTAGGATCATTCGTTTCTAGATTGACGATTCGATTCTCACTTATATTAAAAGAGTAAATCCATGGCATTATTTGAATTGCTAAAATCTAAAAGGAATGAAATAATTTAGATATGATCTTTTTTAAATTTTCATAATTGTCTTAAAAACAACGAAAGAATGGACTTCTGTCATACCTCATAATAACTTCAAGACGACTCCAAATATCGGTTTCCGCGAAATTTATCGCTAGATATTAAGCAACGCTACATGCATGTAATTTTACGTCATTTATGCGGGATTGTCAACAAATCACAAACAAACATTAACTGGCAAAGGGATTTTTTATAATTGTTGAAAAAAAGACCGACAGAAGCCGATCAATGCATATTAACAACCACAAGGCACTCATCGGGTCAATGCTCAACTTGATTAATATACATCGGCAAACGAATACCGAAGCAAGAACGAGGAAAGGGGAAATTCTAAAATCAGAAGTCCAAAATCACGGCAATTCACAGCAACACGAATTGAGACAGTATAACAAAGACAAAACAAATAAACAAAAAAGAACAAGAACGTCACAAAACTAAAGCACTAGCAGTAATGAATACTTCGACAAGCTGAACTCAGCATGTCTTTTTTTTTTTTGCAGAATTATTCAACAAGAAGTTCCATGAATACTTTAAATAGTTACATGTAAGTACCAATATTTCTGTAAATTTAGTTTCTTTAGATGAACATTTTTTCAACTACTGTCTCTTTGGTGCAGATCAAATCAAACATTGTCTCTTTGACACANAGCTGAACTCTTTATAAGTTTCACAATGTCTACACTTAGGTAAAATTAAAAGTTCAGAATCATCATCTATTCCATAGTTTTCTATTCCTAAATGTTATCATTATGAGAAAGATCTTGCGAAAAAATTGAAGAAAAAAAATGCACCAGATCTTACCTATTGTTCTTATTGGGTCCTTTTTGTTTATCGTTGTATACGTGCGTTTCTTCATCTTTCTTTTGTGCGTCGTACTCCTGTTATGTCTTTGTTTCTTTTTTCCGACCTTGCCAGTGCTCTAGGATCATTCGTTTTTAGATTGACGATTCGATTCTCACTTGATGAATACTTTAAATAGTTACATGTAAGTACCAATATTTCTGTAAATTTAGTTTCTTTAGATGAACATTTTTTCAACTACTGTCTCTTTGGTGCAGATCAAATCTTTGACACATTCCCCGTTTCCCTTCTTTTTTCTATAATGGAGTCAAAATGAAATTCCAAGAGATGTCTAAAGATACAAAGAGTACAAAACCCTAATAGATCTAAAACGGAAATTAAAAAAGAAACTAAGGACAAAGCTATGCACAATTTAATTTCTCCTTAGACGCAAAGAAAGTTCTAAAATAAAATATTGAAAGTTTTTAAATGAAGTCCATGACCATCAGATGGTGAGTACCTTCAAGCGCTTACAGTCTACCAGCTATACATCGACCCAAATGTAATAATTTAGTACAAAAGTTTCGATAAAGTCAATAATGATCATGTTGCAATTTCAAATCGTTTAGAAATTGTGTCATTTTGTGACGACTAAGTTATTGTTCTGTGGTAAATTGTAATTAATTGCATTATGTTGAATTATTAGATTACAATGAATGACATCGTGTTCTACATTGTGTATACTGTTCCTGAATAGTCATAATCATTGCCTATATTATAACGGTATGCATAGCATCATTATTGAAATATATACTCTCCATTTAATAACTGTTATAATTACCATTGTAGTCACGGTATATGTATGAATTGTTTCCCGATAGACGTCATCATGATTTTACAAATACCTTTAGTGTATGTAATATATATAATGCAAATCTCAAAAGACATGAATCTAGAACAGGTCATGACGACCCTAATATTATTAATATTGCTACATACAAGCTTATGTTGGCAAAGATGAAAATCATTTCAATCTTGCATAACATTATATATTAAGTTGCTTTTGTAAATCTTGTTCCTATCGATAGCCAATTCGATAACTGATGTTTCTTCGGATGTTCACGGATTACTCGGCACTTATCTATTTTTCTTATAAACAAAGGCAGGATATGGAGTAAATGTACATGAGACAAAGTGTCTACAAATACATGGTAAAAACAAGCAAAGGAAAAACGCTTTTATTGTTGTTCTTCATCTTGAAGTCACCATGAGGCCTCCAACAATGAGCTTTACTCATACCTCATAGTAAGTTCAAGACGGCCCCTAGCACCGGTTTGAGCGGAATTCTTTGCTAATTGTCAGCAAAGTCAGCATAAGGCCATTAATTATGAACTTTAATCATACCTCATAGTTTTTAAAGTTCAAGACAGCCATCATTAGCATTGGTGTGCTAGATGTACATTTTTTGTATCCATGCTCTTTATTACTCATGCATGTGTTATCGTAAACAGACATAAAATTCACTGAAAGTATTCTTTCAATCGACAATAAGACTAAGTTTTGTCCTTAACTATATTTGATATTACTGATTATTTGGATTACGTTTGGTTTTATGCATTTTAAACATTTCTTTTTTAAACTAAGGATTTCCTACGTTTGGGTTCTAGTGCTGCTGACGAGGAATTAATATCCGAAGTGGTCATACAGCACATTTAAATAGTTGCAGTTGGGGTAAACATATGCGTTATGGTCTCATGTTCATTTATTCCATATCCTTTCGTAAAATAAATAATGGAGAAAATCCACGATAAATATAAAGAAACACATGGCATTCTTCGAGTCAACTGCAAGAAAAACTTGTCATATCAAAAAAAGTGAGGTGTAATCACTATAAACAGCTGGTCAGAAAAAAACACTTCGAAATTACAAAAAAAAAATACATGTAGTAAGTTAATTGCCAATGTGTATCCTTATGAGAAATTTCCTAAAGAACAAGTACACCATACATGTGTAACTGATATATATGAATAATTTATGTACAAATTTTACTTACAATAAACAAAAACAGTAAAGCCTATTTTCAAAGAAATGATACGTATTGATATGAATACATTGATCCTTCTGGATCTTCACAGGTGATCAGCCCAGAATGTGTGAAATAAAACTTCAGGCGACATCAAGATGTAGACAGGAATAAAAGCCCTGTCCTTGATAAAATGGGGTTTTCTATGTATCGTGTGCGTTTTTGTCACATGTACATTCACTCCATATCCTTTCATTTTTCCTATTATTCACTAATTAATAGTTTTAGAAATTACAGTGTCCAGTGAACTACCCAGATGGGTATAGTTAACATGTTTGCATTTTATGAATATTTTTTCGTTTAGAATTTTGAAAACAATGAATATTTCATGTTTTAGATCATTATGAATATTATGAAACAATGAATATTTATATTAATATAATATGAAACAATGAATATTATGAAAATTATGAAACAATGAATATTTCATGTTCTAGATCATTATCACACTGTAACAGCATTAAAACTTTCGACTTCTCCACACTTTACACTACTATTCCCCATGAACAACTAAAATCTCGGCTGAAAGGTTTGATTCATAGATGTTTCTCACGTAAGAACGGTGAACGAAGATATAGGTACATTGTTGTAGGTAGAGAACAAGCCTACTTTTTGAAAAATGACTCCGAATCGGAGAAAAAATATACAGAGGAAGAAGTGATTATATGTTAGCGTTTCTGATCGACAATATATTTGTCCAGTTTGGAGGATTTCTTTTTCAACAGACTATCGGAATTCCTATGGGCACAAACTGTGCGCCTCTCCTAGCCGATCTGTTTCTTTTCTCTTATGAAGCTGAATTCATCGAAGGGCTTCTTCAAAATAAAGATTAAAAAACTGGCACAATCCTTCAATTTTAGCTTCCGTTATATAGATGATATTTTGTCGTTAAACAACCCTCGCTTTGGTAATTTTCTTCATTTGATCTTTCCAAAAAGCTCGAAATTAAGGATACCACAGACACTTCTACATCAGCCTCGTTCCTTGACCTACACCTTGAAATTGACAACAGAGGGAGACTTCAAACTAAGCTGTACGACAAACGCGATGACTTCACTTTTCCAATAGTAAACCTCCCTTTTCTTTGTAGCAACACCCCAACAGCGCCGGCATATGGAGTTTACATCTCCCAGCTAATTCGCTATTCAAGAGCCTGTGTTCGATACAGTGACTTCCTTGATAGAGCCCGGTTGCTCACAAATAGGGTACGTTACCCAAAACTTGAAGTCATCCCTGCAGAAGTTTTACGGTCGACATCACCGCTATGGGATATCTGTTTCCCACATGACAACAGATCTTTCCCTTTAAAGCTTAATTGTTGTTTCCTCTACCGGATTTGACATGTTCAACACGGCGGGTGTCTTATAAGAAGCAGGAGATGCTAACTCTACCGGTGCACCTGATCTCACCCAAGGTTTTTTATTGGGTCCGTGTTGTTCATCTTTGTGTGTGTGTGTCTTCATTTTTCTTTTCTGTGTCGTACCTATGTTGTGTCTGTTTTTTCCCCTTTTTTGTTTCTGGTGTTGCCATTGTCCTTGGATTGTTCGCTTTTGGATTGACGGTTCGGTTCTCACTTACTTTAGGTATGATAAAGCAGTTATGGCATATGGAATCTGAAAAAAAAATATAATTATTGTCTTGGGGCTACAGAGTTTGGAGAAACGAGTCGAAATAATATAATATAATAATGGTTCTTTTGATCTTGTGATTTAGCATTATATTTTAAAACCTACAAATGAATGGTGACGTTGTTTCTAACGTCAGTTTACTAATTTTGCTTCAATTTTTGTAACGAGTCCATGATAACTTCTACATTGAAAAGCGTGTTTACACCTGTAGAAAATTGTTTGAAAGATTAAATCTAGCATTCAATGTAAAATGACGATTAACGGTACACCTGTGTATATAATATATAATCATTAACATCATGTATACTTTCAATTTCACAAACAGTATCTTTAACATGTTTCTTAATCATTTTTTAAACATCCTATAGCACTCATTGATGAATTCGACAGGCTTGAATCACAAAAATGCAGAGTAGGTCTGATGCTAATGGTTAGATATAAGCCAGTGTTATCTTGTCATTTTCTTTCAAAGCTTTGAGAAAGCACAGTTATAACTTGATTTTCTCCATTGAAAATAGTCTACACAACACATTGCGAAATTTTTCACCGTCTCATGAGAAATTATCATTACGTGTTGTCAGTAGAAGACATTTTGCTAATCTTGGCTGACTTTCTGTACAAAACAAACAGGAAATCGGTTAAATGCTATGTATTATATATTTATTGGAATATTAATTTTGAGAAAATACTTACTAACCTTGTGTTGCAAGTGTCATAAGATATGTTTTTACCAGCTTCTTCAAGAAAAATGCAGCGAATCTAGCCAGCTAGAAAATGGAGAGTTTGCCGAAGGTTTCCAAAATAAGGCGGGTTTTCAAGACTGGTTTTTGCTATTTTTCTGCAGGAAGTTAAAAATCAACAAAATAGAGTTCAAAGACCTAGAACTCCCCTATGCAATTACAAATATGTTTTATGCAGACTTTTTGCATTATTCTGGACATGCCTGTTATTAAGTTAAACCTTTCTATATTTCGAAATATTTCCAGAAATAATATTAAAATTATGTTTTTCCATTGCCGGAACACGTCTTGCAAACGTCTTCATATTACACCCTTTACCCACATTTAGTCTATAGCCAACTCTTAACTCATGTGTTGCACAGTAGAGGCCCACAATGCCTCGTACCATTTGCATTTTACATTACTTTATTAACCCATACGTCTGAAATTGCTAAGTGCAGAGACCATGTCTCGCATTATACCCTTTGCTGTTTGTAACTCACCATAATATTTCACAATACATTCTTACTTGGCCCTGACTTGATGCTTACTTACGTCGTAAAACTGGCAGAAGCTTTTTTTTTATTTTGTTTTTGATTAATGGCATCTGATTTCTGCTGGTACTTTCACCTACATTAATCACACCGACAATGATAAGCATATATCATGATATGATGCTTCTTAACTCTTCTAGATTATTTAATATTGATATAAAAGGTTATAGGCAAAATGTATGTGCGAAAGTATAATGAAATGGTAGTCTCTAAAAAGATTTTTTTTCGGACTGACGCCTTTTGTGTTCAACGACTTTCGGCACTGTCTTATTAATCGTGTAATTTTGTTCAATGCATTGGCCAGCTATTTAGAGGAATGTATTTGTCGATTGTCACGCTATATCACACCTTGCATAATGTGTTAACAATTTTGCGACTTTTTAATTGGCCAATCATGATATATCTTTATTTGTCGAGTGTCACGCTATACCACACCTTGCATAATGTGTTACCAATTTTGCGACTTTTTAATTGGCTAATCATGATATATCTTTATTTGTCGAGTGTCACGCTATACCACACCTTGCATAATGTGTTAACAATTTTGCAACCTTTTTATTGGCCAATCATGATATATCTTTATTTGTTGAGTGTCACGTCACGCTATATCACACCTTGCATAATGTGTTACCAATTTTGCAACTTTTTTATTGGCCAATCATGACATCTCTTTATCCTAGTAGCGTTACTCCTATTCGGAACAAAAAAAGCTATGTCAAAAGCAAGCAAACCCACCTGTTCATTTGATAAATTGGCCTCTGTTCTCTTTATTTTTGTTATCTGTGCCGTACTTGTTTAATATATTTTGTTTCTTGGCATTTTCGATGATGACATTTTCTTTTGAACCGAATGTCGGTTTCCACAAGAAATCTTGGTTCAACAACTCCAAAGTATTGTATATCACTGGATATCATTTCTTCTTATATAATTTCAGATATAACTAGATTTGCACTAGCGAGCAATAGCCGATGTCACACCAGAGAAATAATTCGATGATTGAACCTTGTTTGAAGCTTTGAAATCTACCTAGAAATCAGTTTTCGTTGAAATCTTAACGTATTTTTGTGACCATCTTGAAAATGATGGCCAGTGTGATATTTCTTTTTGTAAATGTTCCTTCTTTTCATCTTATCAGCATTTATACGAAATATTATCGAATGCTGAATAGCAGCTCCTGAGATATTTAATCCTTAATTCTTTACACGCAATATGGCAGCGATCTTGGAAATGACAACCAATTTGAAATTTTCAATTAGAAGAAACAGAATAACAACATGTCTTCCTAGTTCGTTTGATTGACATAGCAAACTTATTTATTATATTTTGAATTTACATAACTCTATGTGATAGCCAGTGATATACCGATCTTTCTTGTGATAAAGGGGCCTGGGTGGCCTGGGTGGCCGAGTGGTTAAAGTAGTTCTATTACCTATACAACCACTATAGTATATCACCAATGCGGTGTGACTTCGCGCCCCACTTTGTACATTACAAAAAAGGGTGCACTCGACTTGCAATTGTAAGTGATAAAGTACGTCAGTTAACTACCCAAGGTCGTTGGTTCTCTCCGGGCATTCCGCCATTTAAACTGACCATCATGAGATAGTTGAAATACTGCTGAAAGTGACGTTAAACCCCATATCAATCAATCAATCTTGTGATGAAACCTTCTACCAGGTGTATAATTGACCTGTCAAGATGTGTAAATGCAGTTGCTCTTATTCAATCAAGAATGCCAATCATTACTAAGTGTATTGACTGTCTTAGCAGTAAAACTTGATATCAAACATAATTTCATGTTATGTAACTTCGGTTCAGAGTGCAATTTGTTAAAAGTCATATGGCATTGAATGATGTCTGTTGCATGCTGTAGGTATTTAGTAATGTTTTATATCTATGGGCTCAAGAAAGCAGCGTCCATCACAATACAGAAGAGGAAAACCGAAATCCACAGTGAAAGCGTCGTAAGTAGTGGTTATCATACCAACTTCGGTTCTCACTTATACTACTCTACAATCCCACATTTATGTCATTGCCAGAAAACTCAAAACAAAAAATATTGCTACGGTCAAGTTAGCCAGAATTATATCCAGTCTTGCTTTTTACACATGATCTGTGGTCAACATAAGGACGACATTGTATAAACAAATTGTTAAAAAATGTGAAAAATTCACTATTTATATATATCTAAATATATAAAACTGAAATTAAAAAATCATATAATTGGTGCATCATTTCATTTTTTAAGACTGTTGTCATAACCAGAAAACCTACATTTGAATTATACATACTTGTATTGCAGAAGTAATAAATAACTAAATACCGAAGTCACTGTGAATTTACTTTCTGCATATGCGCATTTCGACAACTAATGTCTCATCAGTGCAGATAAAATCTAAACGTTTGGATAACCATAAACTCAAAGATGTTTAAAAACTGATAGAGAACAAATAACCAAAGTGATCTAAATTTAAAGAAGGTGACAACAGAACCGCAGACAGATTTACACCAAAAGCGCACATGTTACATCTGATTTGTAGTCTACAACTGTGTATACAATTATCTATTCATCCGTTTGATGTTTATATAATAGTCTTTTTTAAGGTGTCTCAGTGGTATTATTCCGCAATTTTTGTCTAATAATTGTTCATTTAGGTTTCATTCATTAAGGAATTTAACAAAATAGTTATTAAAAATAAAAGAAAGTTCAAATGTATTTAAAATTTATATTCTTAATCATTTTTATAACTTTTTCATTACAAAAACGTGAGTTAAAAACACATGAGCTTTAAATCTGTTGCTGGATTTACAGAACACAGAAATTATTCAAGGGAGATAATTTGATAAAATATTTTAACAAAGACATCACTAGAGAAATTAACATTTTGCAATTTTTCTCTCTTATTTCAACGGTGACCCCTAATTTTTATTTTTTATATGTAAACTACATAATGATTATTAAACACATGCAAAGTATGAAAAAATTCTATAATAGATTTTTCTAACTATCCTCTCATATGATCATTTTCCCTGTCATTTCTTTGTAAAATCCTGAAATTTTCAATTTCAGATTTTGCGCTTAAATGCACGGTGACCCCCAAATTTTATTTTACATTTTTAACAATAATACAATTATGTTTCTACACAGAAAAATTTACAAAATTCTATAATAGGAAATAAATACCCTGCAGACACCTTAAGTTGTAGCGTTAAAACGGAATGTACGCTTGGGTTATAAACCACGTTTTCAATTCAAAACAAAGAATTGGCACTTTCTTCACGGTTGTTTTGATTTATTTCGACATCACTTTCTTTTAAGTTACTAAAAGGATAACATGAAACTTGCTATAAAACTTCCAGGGAACTACACAGGAAAAACACAAATAAGACAAAAGACAGGCGTAAACAATGGTAGGAACCCGGGACAGTCGGACTTGGTACCGGTACTAGCAAAAACCAGCGGTAGATTAAACCTGTTAATGGGTACCGAGATCTCCCCTTTATCTGCCCTATTTCCCTAGAGTATAATAAACATACGAATAAAACCCAATATATGTAGACTACTAACTCCATTGCCACAATCTTGAGAGGAGAGAAAATGACAAAACATTATTTCGAAATATAGGTTAATGTTGCTCACCGCAAAACTGCTGGCTAGCAAGAGGAACTTTATCTGTTGGTAAAACACTGACACAATATAGAATAAAACATTAAATTCAATATTTTCCAAAGGTTTTGGTCAAAAATCATCAATAGATATCAGTAGATATCCGCTGTTTCAGTGAGAGGCCCGTATGTATGTAAATTATCTAGTCATTAATCTCTAAGCTAATTTAACGAATGCAAACCGAATATCTTGACGGTATCCCCTATTAGTTGAAGAATGTAAGTTACGTCACAGTCTTTCTTGGTTTTTTTTAAGTTTCTGTCATTATTTAGCAAATTTAAGATCCAATTCGAAAGATGTTGAAAAGCTAACAGAAATTAAATACCGACGTAAAGCCAAAAAAAGCAAACGACTGAGTTTTGAAAGAGGAAAAAAACCTTGTGCCAGTAATGATATAAACCCCGATGGAATGATTATGCAATTTTAAATCATTTAGAAATTGTGTCATTTAGTCAGAATGAAATATTGTTCTATAGTAATTTGTGATTAATTGCATTATACTTAATTACAATAAATGACATCGTGTTCTACATTGTGTCTTTTGTTACTCAATAGTCTTGTAACTGTTACAACTCAGTGTTCGCTAGTATCATTATTCAACAATATACAAAATAACACATTGTCTCCATTTAATAATTGTTATAATTACCATTGTAGTTGCACTATATGTATGAATTGTTTCCCGATTGTCGTCATCATGATGTGACAAATACCTTTAGTGCATATAATCTATGTAATGCAAATCTCATGACGGCCCTACTGTTTTGGATATTGCTACCGACAGGCTTTCTGACGTTATCAAAAGATGGGATTTCTTCAACTCTTCAACTTTTTAATCTTGCATAGCATTATACAGAAGATGTAAATCTAGTTCCTGTCAGTAGCAATTCCGACAAATTATGTCTCCATGCACATGAAGCAAAGTCTCAACAAATATATATAGTTAAAAAATTAAAAGGGGCTTTTATTGTTGTTCTTCATCTAGAATTCAGCATTAGACTTTTAATTATGAATTTTGCTCATACATCATAGTCAGTTCTAGAGAGCCATTAGCACCGGTGTGATCAGAATTCACAATAGATGTCGAAAGTCTCTGCACCTATGTTACTTAATTACTGATGGATGCAGGATCGTAATCAATCCGTTGCCTGTCTGAAAGATCAAAAGTGGACATTCACAATGTATAAATAGCAACAGGGGATTCATCGAGTCAATTGAAAGAAAAACTTAGCATAATAAAAAGATGAATTGTACCACTACAAACAGCTATCAGATACACACTTAGAATTTACACAAAAATATTAAATAATGAATTGCCAAAAAATTTTAAGTACGAGGGTGCACCTATATAGGAAATTTTCTCAAGAATATATTGAGAAACTCATTATTATGTTACATTGTGGAACAAAGTACCATCTCGGGTTTAAATTTCTCAGGTCCTATGGTTTAACTACTGATACCTAGTATTGTTTCATATGGTTAGGTAGATGCAGGTTCAGTTGCAAAATGTACTATCTGTTGCTGTTTCGACAATATCTGTCTCTTTAGTGCAAGTCAAATATAAAACATGGAAATCTATAAACCGAAAAATGTTAATACAGATAGTTATTAAAAGAGCAATTTATAGAGTTGTATGCATTTGCTTTTTCCAAAATTATTAAATATCACTCTACTAACAGTAACGGACCTTGGAATCTGCGAAAATCCCAAGTTATTTCCCTTGGAATAAATAAATGGAGAAACAACTCTTCCACAGACCGAAATTGTAATATTTCTCTGATGATATCGGTTCTAAACTGTAAGAAAAATGTTCATTTTCAACATTTTAAATTAAACTATCTCTAGTGGATAAAATATGGTAATTAACTGGATCTTGTGGTGTAATCTTTATATAATAAAGGCCATTTTTATTCATGTATATGTCTTTTAACGGTTCCAAATTTGACATGTCTTAAAAATTCTACAGATGAATGGTGACATTGACCATGGACCACAACCACAGTTGCCACAGCATACTACATTTTTTCCTTAATTTTTGTAATGAGTTATCTTGTTTTATCTTGTTTTAGTCAACATGAGAATTTCTACCTTGAGCGTGTTTTGTACCAGCAGTAAATAGTTTAAAAGATTAGAACTAGTTCTTCTTAAGCAGCATTCGATATAAAATGACGACTAACGGTAGACCTTTGTATATATATGAACATTATATATGCTTTCAATTTCACACAAAGTAGCTTTAGCATTAAGGAAATGGTATACCACTTAATCATGTTTATCCAACATCATATAGCATTAAATAGGGAGACCTGTATCACAAAAAGAATTATTCTGCCTGGTGATGATGTTTATATTCACTAAATGGATAGATATAAGCAAATACACTTTCAAGGCTTTAATACAGCACGGTAATAACGTAATTATTTCGATAACAACTATTTAGGCAATACCTTACTATTTGTTCTACTGTTTTAGGAGCGTCGTCAATAGCCAATATTTCGGATGTCTTGCCTAAGTTAGTACTTTGATATTCTATTTAGAATTAAATATTGAAATATAGTTTTTATTAAAGTGCTCATTTTACTTGTGTCATGAGATCAATTTTTACAGATTCTTCAAGTAAATTCCGGTGGACGTAGTTCACGACAAAAGAGAGCGGTTGCAAAAGCGTACCAAAAAGTGGGTTCAAAATAATTATTTGCCATTTTCTGCAGGAATTTGAAAAACAAAATAAAAGATCAATTTCTTAGAAATCCTGTCTACAATTACTAATGTATTACATGTAGACTATGCACTTTTGATTAGACCACCTATTAACAGTGCCAGCAACTCATGATTTTATTATGCCAGATTTCTTGCAATTGACTCCATTAGTGCCATGTGATGTTTAACACTTTTGTCATTCTATCTTTATCTTTTTTTTCTTTTTTTTTGTAAGGCAATTGGTGACAGCGATTGTAAGAGCAGTTTGCAAGGTGATATGTTTCTGGACGACCTTGCTTCCATGAGTATTAGAAAACGTTGTTCGATACTTAGCAATAAATTCAGCCCAGACCGCTCATTTATTTTGTTCATGCTTGTTACGTATTCTGTCATTATATGTTTTCTGCATTTGTATTATCTCTGTATTACTCTGTTGGGGCTGTTAATATCAAAAGTCAAATCTTCGGTAGCTCCCGATGTATCAATAATGATAGTAAAAGACGTGAATCTTGAATAGTGTCGATTTTATTTTTATTTATGTATTTACTGCATTACTTTGTTTTATTTCATTTGATTTATTTATCTTTTTTTCCAAAAAATCGAATAAATTTATTTCATGTTCTTTCCTCTAGAACATATCTCCATTACCAGAAAACGTCTCACAATACCTCCTAACAATAAAAAAGTATAGTCTAAAAATCAATTCTTATGGTATACGTTTGAAAGTAAAGTCCCACAATCCCCCATACTGCACGATTTCAGACATTTCACAATAATCCATTTATCCACAATTCTTAAATTGCGAAGTACACGCTATACGTCTTGCATTATATCCTGGGTTGGTTCGTTTGTGGTGTGGCGGGTGCCGCTGGTGTAACAGGGCATGCTTGCCCTTCCGAAGTGCCTGGTGTCGCTCCCGGTTTTCGTGGGAGTTCACAGGCCTTAGTTCTTAGTGTCGTCTTTTTTTTTATTTCCGTGCATTGTGGCTGTCTCACGCCCTTGTTTTGTCTTTGTTTTTCTCTCTTGCCGTTTTTGCCATGTCTTTGGACTTCGATTTTTGTAATCATCACTTCTCTTGTTCCTTCGGTATTCTACTGCCGTTGTTTTTGTACAGTTCACAATAACGTTTCATAAACGATTTCTTTACACGGCCTTACTGTATGCATATTTACGCCCTAGAACTGGCATTAGCTAAACTTTTTAAAAAAAGATGCAGTGTACGATGACGTCAAATTTAGTGAAGTGATAACTTTGTTTAAAGTTCAAAGAATTGGGATTATAGGAAATAAATGAAATTTTGGAAGAGTTTATGAATGTGTAAACGCTGTCTTTCACTCACAAACTTTACATAAAAAAGTGAGAGAGTCAGCTGCGTTTACACATCGATAAACTCCTCCAAAGCATTTATTGAAATTAATGGGATTTTATTTCTGCTGGTACCTATGCTTACATTAATAAAACCGATAATTATAATAGTAAATATGATATAATATTTGTTTTGTAGTTGTTCCTTATGGTAAGTAATATTATTGAAATAATAAAGCAAATTAATATTGATTAAAGTTGTATGCAAAGTGCAGTTTTATTTTGCATGCACATGTATGTGTGAAAAAAAATTCATAATGTAATCGTTTTTCTTTAAAAAGATATTTTAGCTGGCTTCAATGTTTTTTTTTAACATAAAGCAAATTGGAAACAAAACAGTGACGTCACCAGATAGCAACCATAGAACGGCAGCTTCGGTTTGTTATTGACAAGTAAGTCAGTAAGTAAGTAAATGCTTTATTTAGAGAGGGTGACTCAATTAGAACTTGTCTAATTTTCATTGAGGCCCTCTTATAAACATACAAAAATATCAATATACAATAGAATACATAATATCATATTACAATATGAATTCAATAAACTTCATTTGACCACTGGAAAGTCTCCAGTGTCCAAAAAATAAGAAAAACGATTCCAGGTTTTTACATGTTTTAATACAAAATGGTAGATTATTCCATAACTTGACTGCCGAGTAATTGAAAGATCTTTTATAGAAATTCGTATTTGATCTTGGCAAAAACAAGTCATTGTTTGAAGCAGATCTTAAGTGATAATTTTGAGATTCTTCGTTTGTAGATATAAATAGGTATTTAGGGACAAGTCTATTTACTATTTTATACATTAGGATACATTTTTGATAATTTACTCTATTTGTAAAAGATAACCATTTCAACTATGAAAACATTAAATTGGATGGAAATGACATGTCACAATCAAGTATAATGTCACAATCAAGTATAATTCTTGCAGCCTTTTTTGAAGCTTTAAAATTCTATCCGAATATTTTTAGGTATACTTCCCCAAACAGTACAACAGTAATCTATGTATGGTAATATATAACTATTGTAGAAGAGCTGTTTTACATGTGCTGGGAGATATTCTTTGATTTTATACAAAAGAGATATTTAAGATGATATTATTTTACATATTCGATTTACATGTTCTTCCCAGCTTAAATTTTCATCCACGTATACACCAAGTAATTTGAATGAATTAAAATTTTCAAGAGTGTTCTCATTTATTTGAATATCCAACCCTGGTAACTTGGCAAGTTTTTGCTTTGAGCCAAGAGCCATACACTTAGTTTTTTTGTGCATTATTTTCATGCTATTATTCTGGCACCTTTTTTCGATATTCTTAATATCATTTTGTAAAGTATCATTTATATAATATTCAATGTTTTTATCATGACAATGTAGAGTTGAATCATCTGCATATAAATCCAAATCAGATTTTTCAACATAAAGGGGCAAGTCATTGATATAAATTATAAATAAAAGAGGCCAATAACTGACCCCTGAGGAACACCATATCTTATTTCATTTCTATTAGATTTGATATTGCCAAAATGAATTTCTTGTTGTCTATGACTTAAATATGACTTTAACCACTCCAATGCCTTTTCACCAACGTTATAGAGTTTAAGTTTATCTAACAATATGACATGATTAACAAGATCAAAAGCTTTACTAAAATCTATAAATACATTACCAACTATTTCACTATCATCAAGATGTTTTAACCATTCATCTACTACTTTTGTTAGAGCAGTCTGACACAATAACAAGGACGAAAACCTGATTGTGCTATATGCAATATTGTTACAATTTAAGAACTCATATAGCTGGGAACAAATATGTCTTTCAAAAATTTTAGAAATGGTACATAAAACAGAAATAGGGCGATAATTTGAATGAATATCATTTGCACCTCCTTTATATATGGGGACGCTCTAGCATGATTTAATGTGTCTGGAAAGCGACAACTATCTATGCTTTTATTTCATAAGGAATGTTAATGATGGTGTTATTATTTCTGCACTTAATTTCAATATTCTTGGGCCAATTTCATCTAGACCTGCTGACTTATTTACATTTAAATGTTTTAATTGCTTGTAAACTTCGGTAATAGAAATAGGTTTTATTTTGAAAATGTCATTATCATTTAATAATTTGCTATTACAGTTTTCAAGCAAAGTAAAATCCATAGATGAAACGTCATCTCCAACAAGTTTCTCAGCAACAGAAGTGAAGTAGTCAGTTATAATATTAACAATATATTCGGGGTTGTGGAAATCATTGTTTTCATATTCCATTTTAATCGGGAATACGTTTTCTAATTTAGGATTTAAATCTTTGATTCTAGTCCACAGCTCTTTGCAATTTTTAGCATTAGATATGGCATTTTGATAAAATTCCTTTTTGGCCTTATTTATTAACGAACTTGTCTTATTCCGCCATGTCTTAAAACTATCCCACTCTTTCAAAGAATGGTACATATTTCTGTAACGAATTGCAGATTGAATTTCTTCATTGAACCATTCTGTTTGCTTATAAGACTTCACTCGTTTTATTCTTATAGGTGCATGNTTATTAACATCACTTTCCATTTCAACGATATGAAACGGGGTTTGTGATAAATCAGACAGGAAGGCCTCTTCACTAAATCGTTTAAAACATCTATATTTTATTTCTATGTGACTACCTCTTTTTTCTTTGACATTAATTTTTCGATTTATATATATTGGGTAATGATCACTAATTGCATATTTAGGAACGTAGGAAGTACTATACATGCTTCGTTTATGAGAAGCAGGAGATGCTTACTCTACCGGTTCACTGGATATCAATGATGATGTGAATTTGGCCAGTGTTGTTCATCTGTATATGTGTCTCCATTTTTCCCTCCTACGCGGTACTTATGTGACGATTTTGATTTTTGATATTGCCGATGATGTCATTGTCTTAGGATTATTCTTTTTGGACTGACAGTATATTTATACTCTGGACTGACAGTATATTTATACTCTGGACTGACAGTATATTTATACTCTGGACTGAGAGTATATTTATACTCTGGACTGACAGTGTATTCATACTCTGGACTGACAGTATATTTATATTCTGGACTGACAGTATATTTATACTCTGGACTGACACTATATTTATACTCTGGACTGACAGTATATTTATACTCTGGACTGAAAGTATATATATACTCTTGACTGACAGTATATTTATACTCTGGACTGACAGTATATTTATACTCTGGACTGAC
>MJUU01044099.1:0-17407 GCA_002080025.1 Modiolus philippinarum | reverse complement strand
TACTCTGGACTGACAGTATATATATACTCTGGACTGACAGTATATATATAGTCTGGACTGACAGTATATTTATACTCTGGACTGACAGTATATTTATACTCTGGACTGACAGTATATATATACTCTGGACTGACAGTATATTTATACTCTGGACTGACAGTATATTTATACCCTGGTTGGACAGTATATTTTTACTCTGGACTGACAGTATATATATACTCTGGACTGACAGTATATGTATAGTCTGGACTGACAGTATATTTATACTCTGGACTGACAGTATATTTATACTCTGGACTGACAGTATATTTTTACTCTGGACTGACAGTATATATATACTCTGGACTGACAGTTTATTTATACTCTGGACTGACAGTATATTTATACCCTGGACTGACAGTATATATATACTTTGGACTGACTTTATATTTATACTCTGGACTGACAGTATATATATAGTCTGGATTGACAGTATATTTATACTCTGTACTGACAGTATATATATACTCTGGACTGACAGTATATTTATACTCTGGACTGACAGTATATTTATACTCTGGACCGAAAGTATATATACTCTGGACTGACAGTATATTTATACTCTGGGCTGACACTATATCTATACTCAGGACTGACAGTATATTTATACTCTGGGCTGACAGTATATTTATACTCTGGACCGACAGTATATTTATACTCTGGACTGACAGTATATTTATACTCTGGACTGACACTATATTTATACTCTGGACTGACAGTATATTTATACTCTGGACTGACAGTATATTACACTTTAGTTAATCTATTAGAGAACTGGCTTTGATAACTTGGACGATTATACATATATGTCGCTAGATATATCAATTCTCGCCATAGGCTCGTGAATTATATTTTGAAATAAGATAACTCCAGTTGAAAGCCAGAGATATACAAATCTTTCTCGTTATGAAACTTGTAATTATCTAGTTCAAGTATATTATTTTCTGCGACCAAATGAAAGCAAGTTTACCAGGTGTATAATAGACCTGCCAAGATGTGTTGCATTGTTCATTGTATACAGGTGCTCTTATGCAATCAAAAATGCACATAGAACATGATAAGATAATCATTACTAAGTGTATTGACTGTCTTGGCAGTAAAACTTGATATCAAACATAATTTCATCGGTGTAGAGTACAACTTATTAAAAGTCATATGGCATGGAATGATATTTGTTGTATGCTGTAGGTATTCAGTAATGCTTTATATAAAACAACTGTGCCAAACATGTAAAAGCAGAGGTAAAAACCGAAATCCATCATGTAAGCTTCTACACGAAAAATTTCATAGTGATTCCGTTGTTGAAGTTGTATTTATGTTTCTATCGCACTTTGTAATGTTAAGCTTCCTTGTTGCCTAATCATGTAAAGTCGAGTTTGTTTGGCTTATGACAGAAAACTGCCTTTCAAATGGCACGTACAATTGATGGAGGGGAGCAATAAATTATAGACATCAATCAAAAAAGTCAGGAATTTTGAAACATAACTCACTTAAATTGTGTAATTATGTTATGCATATTTAGCCTCAATATGTGTCTGGGTGTTTTCTAATTAAGTTCAAAAACAGGTTCTTAATGCGACAAAACGCAATGTTATTTCAATACCAAGAAATATGGAATTGATTTCCTAGCTTATAATTCCTAAAACCAGTTGAGGTTGCATACAATTCAGGTACATTTCACGTCTGAAAAGATTTGATCAATGTTTATTTCTTCTGTATTTTAAAGGAAAACATAAATATGAATATTTTCGGCTTAATCCATTACCTACCCGAAACTGCATAAGTTTTATCAGACAAAAATCTGTTAATGGTTATAGTGAACGGTTACGTTATGCATGACAAAACAGATGATACATGAAAACACAGCGGTAATTGAACTCGAATGTAATGTAAATAATAATAATAAAATCTTTAAAGAGGGTAAATAATAGGGTATACAAATGAAATGTGTTAATCCCATGTTTCAAGTTCTATACATGTAGCTTATGTAATAAGCACAGATGTATTGGTGATCAATATGCAGCCCCGAATATGATTGTTGTGTGGTACATGGTAATGGTATCAGGTTCCTATTGCCGAACTTTGCCAAACACGGTGGGTGTCTTGTAAGAGGCAGGAGATGCTTACTCTACCGTTGCACCTTATCTCGCCAATGGTGTTTTATTGGGTCCGTGTTCTTCATCTTTGTGTGTGTGTGTGCCTTCAATTTTTTCTTTTCTGTGCCGTACTTATGTTATATCTTTGTTTCTTTCTTTTTTTCCGATTTTGCAATGTCTTTGAAATAATCGTTTCAGACTGACAGTTCGGTTCTCACTTACTTTGCACAAATTTCAAATTTCGCACAAACAAAATCTTTGTATGTCAATCCAAGGACTAATTTCTGTAACTCGATCATTTAATTCTCATATTTGCTTGTTGATAATTTTCTGAATTACAGATATGAGAATTTTGTCTTGTGTCAATTTATACAATATATTATCTTCATTGTGATTTCTTTTGTGTATGTGTTTTGTGTGGGATAATTCAGTTAAAAATGATACATCGTTCAAAGTCGATTCATACTCACAAAACCATGTAAAAGTTCAAAGGGGTTCTGCAGTATCGTTCACTTAAAGTGACAGTTCCAAGACAAAGACATTTGTCTTGGTTTATAAAAATATATACTATGGAAATGATTTTCTAGCTAATTTTTCCTGAAAACTACTAATGCCGCATACAAGATTTAATCAGTGGTCATTTCTTTCCATATTTTAAAGGAATCAAATAGTTTTGTCTTAATCCGTTACTTCACAAAAGTACATTAGCTTTATCAGTCAAAAATATTAAATCAACAAAATAAATGTGATGGATAAATGGCTATGTTATAAATGAGAAAATAGATGATGCATAAAACCATGGAGGTAATTGAACCCGATTGTATTAATGTAACATTTTACTTTAATAGTACAGTACATGTAGTAAATAAGTGGGTATACGGATGTTTGCAAATTATCCATTAACGACTGATATGATTTGTGACTTCAGCTGCTTTTGCTGTAGTGCACCAATATCTCAGTTTTCCATTGCCATGTTTTGTATTATCTTCACTATGATTTCTTTTTGTGTTTATAATGTGGGGTTATTTTAATTCAAAATTGATATATATCGTTCAAAGTCGATTCATGATCACCCCATAACGAAGTAGAAAGTACACATAGTTCAGTCAGCTAGAGTGTTGCAAAACGTTTAGGTCATTACTCTAATCAGATAATATCATTGAATTTATTCGATGTATGGGTATTAACTGACGAGTTTTCATCAACTGAATACGAAATGTACCATTTCAAGACTCGTGATATACATTATTTTAACCCTTTTCGGCCATATTCCGTTGTTTACCATCCTATAGAAAGAACCTGAATATTTTGCATTCTCGTTTTATGTCGCAATACACGAATGGTGTAAATACTGTATACATTTTTATTTCTTGCAAAATAAATGAAGTACCGTTTGGCTCATAAAAAGTCTGCCTATTAAATGTGTTTTGTTTGCCTGGTACTATGTGTTACTAGTCAATGTAAGAACATTCACGTGGGTACAAATGCATGATTTTCTATTTATGTATTAATAAAAGATGTATTTTTTTTATCACTTGTCTGTTTTTACGTTTTTTGCGGTTACTGTTTGGGGACAACAATAACCAAGAAAAGAAAACTTGTTATATACCACATCCAGTGAGAAACGACATTCCTACACTAAAGATAGTTAAATTTTCAAATTTTTAAACGCGAGGCTTGCCGAGCGTTTCAAATATTTGAAAATTTAATTATCGAGAGTGTAGAAATGTCGTTTTTCATGAGATACGGTAGTGGATTTTATTTCTCTAATGATTTCAATGAGATTTTGAACAAAAACATAACCCCCCTTTTCTGATTATCCGTATTAAATGTGTTCTTAGAGCGTGACGTCATCAGGCATGGTCGCCTTTTTTCATGACGTCACAATGGTAAAGTCAAAAAATAGCAAATCCCCAGTTTTCAGCTTATGTCGACACCATTTACCCACAACAACTAGGCAAACAACGATTCTAAATACTGCCCTTTTCTGGATCTAAGTATCATCATTGACTCTGGGAAAATAAAAACTAACATTCATGATAAAAGGGATGATTTAGATTTTACTATTACTAATTACCCCTTTCTTGACGGCGACGTTCCCCTAGCTCCATCCTACAGGGTGTATATGTTACAGGCAATTTCATAATTCAGCATTTATTCCCCTTGAATCATTGAAATTTTGCAATTTATAAGTTTTGAACAAAATTGTTTGCACTTTTGTTTAGGTTGTGTAACTCAAAACTGAGGACAAACTCGATTTCAGGTTCAGAGGTCCAAGTGCTTCTGGAGCTAGCCTCTTATAAACTTTGGAATATTTCTAAGCAGCATTATCTTTAAAACCTATACAAGTTTTTTTGTCTGAGTTTGTAGTTAGGCCCTTGCAAATTTTGGAAAAAAGAGAAATAAAAAAATGTAATGCACCGCTTTGCCAAGGGGGGTAACAAACCATTCTGATATCCTATGTGATGTTGGATAATTTACAAATGACCATCCACGCTTTATTTCTATCAAGTCGGCAAAATACTGATGTGTTCGGCGTCCAAATATATCCACTAAAGCCCATCTCAATTCATCAAAACTATTGTTCACTAGCTGGCTAACTTCCCTTGCTTCTCCAGTTATCAGAGTTCTCAACTGTAAAACTTTAACATCATCAGTCCACTTTGCTAGCTTTGCTATAGCACCAAACTCAGGCAATGTCATCTTTAGATTTGTGATCATACAGTTGCAATTTTAACTGCATATCAATGCAAAAGTGGCTCAATACAAAATTTTACAATTCTGATAATGAGAAAATAAATATGCTTAACACTTAACACGACCATGTGCGCATCATTGCCTTCATTGTATTTGTTGAACTGTATACAGAACAATCACTAGTATGGCATCAAAAGTAAAGTTCTTCGGGGTTTTGTTGATGAATGCAGATACTTAGAAATTTCCTGAAGAGTTCAGTTCTTAAAATTTAGTGAAACAAATCAGTCATTTTGTAAAATGACTTGCTAATTTTTAGGAATTATATAAAATGACCAAACACTTTAGACATTTTATAACATGACTGAAAGTTTAGTCATTTCACAAAATACCTAATTTCAGAAAATGCCTGTAACATAATATATATCTCAACTTGTACTAATCGCTCGCATTTGTTCTACCCTTGGTGATATTTTAATGAGCGTAACCTTACTCTCACATCCACACTTTTGTTACAGATTTCATAAATTATTAAATACTTTTAAGAAGTTTTACAGAAGATATGAACATTTGATACCTAGATATGACGTGACTCGCAAACAGCTAGTTACAAAGGGCATTTCTCATCCTCGATTTTATGGAAATGTTGTTAAAAATGTCAAAACTGATAAATAATCCAGAAAAACTGGAACGTAGCTTACATTCTTTACGTAATAGTGGATATCGACGAGATATTCTGAACAAATCCGTTAAATTGGCTTTGGATTCCAGTGACATGAAGACTTAAAATATATACTGGCGTCTCACTGATACTGCCGATGTCTACTGAAATACATGACGACTCTTTACAAAACCCTTCAGGGAGTTTTGAGTTTGATTTTTCTTCCGTAGTGTGACAGTGTTTTACCAGCAGACTAGATTCCTTGAGTTAGCTGGCAGTTTAGCGGCGAGTACTCTTTGACCCTTATTTCAAAATTACGTTTTGTCATATACTTTTTGTTTTCCAAGATAGTGTCATTGAGTTGGTAGTCTACCTGTATTGGGTTTTATTCGCATGTTTATGATACTATAGGAAAACAGGATAGAGAAAGGGGAGGTTTGGGTACCCATAAACCGGTTTAACCCTACCACTGGCTTTTGCTAGTGATGGTACCAAGTCCGGCTATCCCGAGTTCCTATCATTATTTATGTTTGCCTCTTGTTTTCATTATTGTTTTTCTGGTGCAGTTTACTTGTAAATTGTGGCATGTGATTGTAGTTCCTGGTCATTTTAGGTGCTTACTGTTATCCTGTTTTTGTAATTTGACGTCATAATTGAATTTCGTCCAATCACTTGACGAGAACAACATTCTCTCTAGAGAGGAAAAACGTATTTCCCCAACTGGTTCAGAAAACGTGAAAACAGGGCAGAAATTAGAGTTGAACATTCTGTTAGATAAATCTTCAGCATTTTTAAAAATAATATTAAGTAGTAGTTATAACCCTGAGGGCGTTATTACAAAGAATTATAACTGATTTATACCACGACCCTATGGACTTTGTAAAATTGAATTTAATAATAATTCAGATGAGGGGTCCTTCCGGAATTAGACTAAATATTGCAACGAAAACCAGAATTAATGCACCATATCTGGTTACATTTAATGACATCGTGATGTAAATAATAGAATTAAGTAGGCACATATTCAGCAACTCATGACAATTATAAGTTGCTGAGAGATATTCAAACGCGTGACCAGATTATACAAGATTCTTTTTAGTACAGATATGATCAATGCAAAGTTTTTCATGTATAAATTATTGAAATGCCAAGCTTTATGGAAAGATGTTTGAAATCACAACAACACGATATCAAAAATTTGTATAAGTTCATTTTATCTTTAAATTCTTCCAATATTTTAGATTAAAAACATTATTGTCACACTATTGAAAGGTACAATTTTGAGAATATATGTATCCTTAGTGTCTCTGTCATCTCGGTTAAATGCGCAGAATTTATCGGACAATACAACAGATATATGTCTTTTTACCTAAGTGAAATGTGTTCTATCTTTGCTCGACACATATGGGAAAAAATATGTCAAGTCCTTCAGGACAACAATTGTCAACAATATCATTTTTTCATAGCAAATTTCATTTCAAGTTACAAAAAAAAAATTACACAGTAGTTTTGATCTAGTCCCAAGTCAGGAATATGTTGGTCATTGGCTTGTCCTCGTCTTCTTATAAAATTTTAGTTTCTTAATAATGTAGTTTGTTTCCTTTTTACCTTTTGGGGCCATTTAGGGCTTGCCATATAGTGTGAGGTTCCTCACTGTGTTGAAGACCGTTCGGTGACCCTTAGATGTTTGTTTTAGGTCGTTTTAACCTGAATATGGGATGGTGTCTCCTTGACATTTACCCCATTTCCTTTCTTTTTCATATAGTAAAAGATTTTGGATCATTCAAATTCACCACACCAAATGTCTTGTCCAAATTTTCAACTTTTGCTTTTTGCTTCACTGGAGTATTTTACCTTTGGTAGAACACCAAAGCATAATCGCCAAAATAATTGGTACAAGTTTATACTTGACAAAATATAAGGATATAGTCACCAGGTAGATCAAGAGCATAGAAATACGAGAGATGCCCCCTGCTGCTTAAATTATATAGTGATGTCGTATCTTGAACATAGGCACGTTCGCAATATTGCCCTCCCAAACAAAGTTACTTATGTTTTTGTTCATCAATTATGAAGGATTTTTTTCAATGGAATTTACTACATGTACACCTTAATAGCTTTTTGTTCGCTTAGACTGAAACTTAAAACTGAAATCAGGATTTTTTTTCTTCAATTTTCGTTAAATAAGACATTGACTAATATTTACAGTTTTCGTTATTAGCAGTCATATAACCATATCACATTTATCTGGTGATGTGGCTTTGATATAAAGATAGATTAAATACTTTAACACAAACCCCGCCCGATTATTTCAAATAAATTTGGATAATATACATGTATTCCCACACCAACACCATGTTTTGTCTGGAGGTGTTTGACAAACAAAAGATGTACATGTAACAAAAAATGATAATGTAATATGACAATTATTCAGGTATTTTAAAAAAGTATCAATTTATGTTGGATCATTTTACACTTTCAATAGTCCATGTGAGGAAGAACTACATGAAAAGGAGTTTCATAGAGGAATCCTGGCTATAATTTTCGTCTCATGCGATCATAAAAAAGTCCGAACTATGATTCAAGATTTTTTTTTATGTTGTACTGGGATAGTTATTTCTTTTAACTGTCGATGACCTTACAATAATGATTGCTGTTGAGTTGCTACCGGACACTACCGCAATGAAGGGAGGTTTTGGCGCGCCATAGAAGCCACCATTTCTTTTTGAAATGCCTGCACCAAGTCAGGACCATTGAGGTTGACATCTTTGCATTCTTTGTTGTGTTGTATATCACACTGTTATTTAAGTTTTGTCCATAATGTTGTGAAACAGATTCGCCGTTGTGATATCTATGTACTTGTATGTTGGTCAAACTTTTACCTTGGTCTTGTTTGAGGGTAAGAGAAGTTACATATATGGAATTTGAATTGGTTTTGTATTAGGATTAGAAAATTAAATTTACCTATCAGCCACCCAGCAGATCTTTCAAAGCTCAATTCTACTTGGGACTAGGATGACAATTTCTCTGTCCTACGACCTGTTAATAGCAATTGCTGATGATCTGCTACCGGACAACACCACAAGTTTGAAGCACCATAAAACCGGTTTAACCTACAATTGCTTTTGAAATGTCAGTACCAAGTCAGGACCATTGCGGTCTACAATTGTCCGATGAATTTCCGCCTGCTTTGTCTTTTTGCCTAATGGACTTTGTCTCTTGACAATTATAATAGTTAAGTTTATTATAACCCACACTTACCGTTTTTCCAAAAATCTGCAAATTTAAAATTGGGGACTCGGGTTATTATCACAAAGACCCTTTTATGCAATTGTAAGTATTTACTATGAACCGAGTCAACACTAAGGAGGTTTTGATAATTATGAATTAAACAATCAACCAAATATGCCAAACACTAAGTTTTCATTCACTTGCAAATAGATTTTAAATGGCCTTGAACGATTTTTTTTTTTTTGTTTCAAATGTGAAATCGAAACTTATCCTTCACATTTCCCATACTTTTTTACCCTGTTTGCGTGATATTTGTGAGTCAGTCACATTATAAATGGTATTATGTAATGGAGGTTTAATCAAATCGGTTTTGTGTCTCATTCAATATCATTACGGATTACGAACACTGTCCATCCATGTAAAGCAATAAAAAATTAATCAAAATTTTTCACATACCTGTATAACATGGTGTATATTCCATTTTATTCAAAAACTTAACAAAATTGAAACATATAACATATAACAATATTAAATAGTCGACCTTGCAGGACTTTTGTTATAATTTATTGTATAGCCCTTCATTGTAAACTCTAAAATTGCCTCAAGATAGTCAATTACAATTCTATCTGCCCATGACATCATTGTAATGTCATCAATAAATCCACAATGACCACCATTTTGGGCCAATATTAGGAAGAAATTTGGATAATATTTAAAGAGATCAAATGGAATGTTCTTGCTAGAATGGAGTGGATCATCCTCACTTGAAATAAATAACAACGGTACTGATATATCATCAACATCTCGAAGGGGATTATTCCGATCCCAAAAATCCTCTAAATCATTATAACCGTACATCTTGCAAAACACAGTTTCATCAAACTGCTTAAAATTCCACGATTTCAGTGCTTTGGGTACGTTTATTATTTTTGACAAAGCACGCGCATGTTTCCAAACTATCCTCTTTAATAACATTAGATACATTATATCGTATAATCCGTGCATTTTCGTTGAAGTTCTATGAGCAACTTCAAATGAAGCAGACACACTTACACCAGCACTTATTTGAGCAGAAGATCCAAATTCTCCAAGATATGAAAGCAAACTTTCACTTCCGGTTCCATAAGAAGCACATGTGATAAGCGCTTTAGGATATTTTCCATTTATATATTTCACAACCTGTCTCAAATCTGATGGATCTCCATAACTTTGTAATTTAGGGGTAGTCAAAAATGAATTTCCGAGACCTCTCCTATTAAAAATAACCGGTTGGAATCCACGTTTTGCAGCATACATACATAGTTTTGACAATCCACACGACCCACTTAATCCAGGAATAATTATTAACACTGTTCTCCGTTTTTTCCTATGAAGATGCAAGTTTTCTATCCAATCTAATGCAACGACTCCTCTGTCTTTTAACTGAAGATACTCGCGTTTAAATTGCACATGACTTTGTGGAATAAATAACGATAAAAATGTTTGTACGTGTCTATTCCTCATCCATAAAGGCGGAGAAAAATGTCGGGTGGCAAGGCGACATTTTTTAATTAGATGAGATGCTAAAGTTGATTCCTTAAAATGAAGTCTTGGATAAATTTCCCTGGCTTGAATCAGAGATTTAATGTAGCACAATGCACTCCATAGAATTGTCCCGATTATTGCTATATAAAATGGAAAATAGATAAATGTATAAAATGCTAACATAGCAGGCAACGCTTGTTTAACTCCTCTTCCACCCGATAATTTTATATTTGTTGTAATATTGAAATTGTCTGGCCAAATGATGTCCACTCGCTGAAAACATCTCCTCAAGGGCACAAAACACTGATCGTTGTTCATTTGATCTGCGTTATAGTTGTCATCAGTTATTACTAGTATGTCACGCGTCAATGGAAAATATAACTCCGCCTTGTTAAAGGGTCGTTGTTAGTTGATGCGATTGCAAAGAATTAAATATGAAGTGATCAGCGCTACTGTATATATATCTGAAATAATATTGGAAAAAGATTATATTATGTTGTTGATTCTCTGCCAATCACAACCACGACTTTGTATTGATATCCAACAAGAGAAATCTAATTTAGTTTTAAGATAACAAAGATAATTGTCAATTACTTTCAATTGGTATCATAACGATCTGTGGAGTAATTATAATCCACATTCCTTTCTTTACGATGTGAGCAGTAGTCAATGATATTTTCTTATCTCTGGAATTCTTATCACATTTCAATGTAAATATCTACCAGAAAGATTTTTTATTCTTTAATAGAAATTTGACTTACGCAAATCTTCAGAAGTAAATATTGACGTTATTATCGCTACTCTCTGATGTATATGTTTTGTTTTAAATCTGTATTCAATATTCGTGGCATTCATACAAATAACATTGAGTAACATTACGAAATGATCCAATTACATGTAAACATTCATAATATACATTTTGTACTTGGTTTAAGCTCACCTGACCCAATGACAGCTATTGCAATCATTTGGCGTCAGTTTTCCGTTAGCTTTTACATGTCTGCTCGAGCAAATGTAATCAAACTTTACAGGACTGATGTATAGATAGGTAAAGTAAGTCAGTCAAAAACGAACAAACCGGGAACAACGTCAACATCGAAAGCAACAAGAAACAATGACATCACACGAGTACTATTATCGGGTGTCACTATTGATGCAAAATACTAAAATACCGAAGGTGCATAATCAACAGTAAATTTCGATATGCTGTATATGTGTTTCAAGGAGTAACCTCTCATCAGCAGCATTAGAATCAAATAATATTGGAAGCCATAATTCAAAAGTAGTAAAAAAGAAGTGCTCATTACCAAAAATATCGAAATAAGAAGCCAAATTCAGTACCAACTACATCTACAGAGTGTCATACACGGAATGAAGCCGCAGTATTTTAAGGGGTTAGAATTTCGATAAAACAGTAGATTTCTATAAAACGCAAGGTAAATTTTCATGTCAAACAAGTCTGACTATTGGCCTGGTGAATACCCCCAGGAACCTCTGGTCCACCAGCAGTGGTATCAAGCCAATGGGTTCAAAATACTAAAATACCGAAGTTGCTTAATCAACAGTAAATTTCGTTAAGTTGTACACGTGTTTTAAGGAGTAACATCTCATCAGCAGCATTAAAATCACATAATATGGAAAGCAACTTTACCCAAACTGTGTTCAAATTAAATATAGTTACTACAATCATTCATTTTTCATTTTATTATGAACCCAACATAGCATTTCTGTTTTAAAGCATAGCATTCTCAAAGTAAGGGTTACAGAATGATCAGCCATTCTCTTTGAAACAGAGTGCGAGAAGCTTCAACTCTTATTTCATAGAGCATGGCTAATCATTCTCTAATGCATTTATCACATATTTACATTTCGAGTGGTTTAATCAGTGGCTTACAATTTCTATAATTGGTGATAATCAGTTGGTTTTTACCAACATTGAAATAAAATGTACTCACTTTTCAATCACTCTTGTTTCTGTTAAACTATATGGACGGTATGTTAGTTTTCCCCTGCCAGTGAAATAAAATGTACTCACTTTTCAATCACTCTTGTTTCTGTTATATTGATGGTATCATAGTTTTCCCCTGCCAGTGAAATAAAATGTACTCACTTTTCAGTCACTCTTGTTTCTGTTAAACTATATGGACGGTATGTTAGTTTTCCTCTGCCAGTGAAATAAAATGTACTCACTTTTCAATCACTTTTGTTTCTGTTAAACTATATGGACGGTATGTTAGTTTTCCCCTGCCAGTGAAATAAAATGTACTCACTTTTCAATCACTCTTGTTTCTATTAAACTATACGGACGGTATGTTAGTTTTCCACTGCCAGTGAAATAAAATGTACTCACTTTTCAATCACTCTTGTTTCTGTTATATTGACGGTATCATAGTTTTCCCCTGCAAGTGAAATATAAGCTGATAGTGATGGATTTAGATAAGCAACAATTGGTGTTTGAAAATCACTTTACTTGTATGTATATATTTTTTTATTTAATAACTCCCCCTAAAAGTATTCCTTTCACTCCTCTATTTTACATAGAGCAAACTTTTTCAACTTTTTACATGTACTAAGTGAAAGATTATTGTCTAATTGTTGTTAGACAATACATTTATTTAATATACAAATTTCATTGTTTTTCAATATATCGGCTTTCCATATCAGTGAAAATGTAAATTTAATTACGAATTGTACATAGCTGCAGGCAATAAAGGAATTATTTGTCTTACACTTTTTCCTGGTACGAATAAATATATTGTCAAACAACTAAGGTAATTCCTCATTTAGTACATGGAAAAAGTAGGAAAAAGTGTGCTCTATGAAAAATAGAGGGGTGAAAGGAAGACTTTTGACTAGACGATAGAATGTAAGTACATTATATGTGATAACCCTTACATAGAGTCTCCCTTTTCATGTTCTCACTTGAGAATTATCTATTGTATAACTTCATGTTTAACACAATGCACTAATTACAACACCTGGCCAATGCCAAGGGGCAAGTAATTCATTAGACAGCCCATTAACTTCACATCATACATTTGTATATAGAGTTCATAAATTAATCAATCTATTTATTTTACTATTATCCATTCATAAAGATTTTTGTTTACTTTTTTTTTATTTTTTAAAATTATTTTATGCATTTATTTATTTTGTTTTGAATGCTGAAAATAAAAATATCTCTTTTTCAGAATCTCTTTAATTCACAACATAATTCCAATATAACTTTTCTTCATAACTGAGAACTTTACCACAAAACATCAAGTAATGTATGATCCTTGAAACGGAGCAGGACATGCTTACCCATCCGGAGCACCTGGTGTCACTCCCGGTTTTCATGGGAGTTCAACTTGTCTGTACTTTAGTTTTTCGTGTTGTCTTGTATATCATACTGTAAAATTTTGGTTTTGTCTTCGTGGGTGATGTTTGTGCTTCCGATGTGTCCTTGTTTGAATACTTTGGAGATTTACAAAAGCTTCTCAAAATTTTACCCTGGTGCTGTTTGAGGGTTCGAAAAGTAACAAGTGCCATGGATTTGAATTGGTTTTGTCTAATTGTAAGAAAATGACATTTACTAATCCGCCGCCAAACAGAACTTTCAAAACAATATATGCCTCACTAATAGTGTGGCGGGGGTCGTTAGCGGGAGAGGATATACTTAACATTCCGGAGCACCTGATCTCACTCCAGATTTTCATCGGAGTTCACACTATGAGTGCTTTAGTTCTTAATGTCGTCTTTTTATATCCGTGCATTGTGGCTTTCTCATGTCCCTATTTTGTCTTTGTTTTTTTCTCTGTGGCCGTTTTTGCCAAGACTTGGACTTTAATTTTTGTGATCATCACTTACCTTGTCCCTCTGGTATTCTACTGCCGTTGTTTTATTCTTGCACTTCAAAGGACAAAGACAAGAGGGTCACATCATATCAATAGATCTTAGTTAAACATGCAGGATAAAATGTTAGCTGTACTAATCAAGTACCAATTAAGATTAATTACATTTGAAAGTCTCAGTCGGTTTATCACATTCTTACTTTGTAAGAACATGATTATCCATTCCACCGACATTAAGTATTTAATTACTTATCACAAAGAGGGGATTATCATGTCCAAGCAAACACAAGACGTCATATTGACGTCGGAGTTTGATTGATATTTGGTCGCGACGTCAGTATACCAAAAAATTGACGTAAGATTGACATCTTAATTTAGACGTCTACATTTGGTCGGCTTTTGACGTTGATCCGAATTATGGTTAATGTAATTTCCTCGGCGACAAATAACCAACAAATGTGAATGAAACGATGATAACGATATGCTATGTTGAAACAACGACAGTAAAATACCGAAGGAACAAGGGAAGTGATGATTACAAAAATCGAAGTCCAAAGACATGACAAAAACGTCAACAGAGAAAAACAAAGACAAAACAAGGGCGTGAGACAGCCACAATGCACGGAAATAAAAAAGACGACATTAAGAACTAAGGCACTCATAGTGTGAACTCCCATGAAAACCGGGAGTGATATTAGGTGAAAAGACATTTAGTTAGTGATAGTAATACTTGAACACTGCATGTATTATAATATGAAAAATAAAACTGAATTGAAAACCCCGAATTTTTTTTTAAAAATTATATTTAAATGGAATACTTCTTTGTGTAAAATATCAAAGTAAGATGAGTACCTAAAACGGAAAAAAATTATCAAAATTTTAATTTTCTACATTTAGGCAATACTATTAGCCACATTTACCATCTAACACGAAACTAAGACTATCAATCTGTGTAACCATATGCAAATACATGCTAACATTATTTCCCTTTAACATAGAAAGCACGAGAGGCCATTTTTCTACAATCTGAATTTTTATTGATCAGCAGTTATACCGACAGAAACCCTTAACACAGATTTATCAAAAATATGTTTTGAGACAAATTTTTATCTTAAAATACATTAACATCAAAACAAAAAAATACAGATTAAAATTTAAAATTAAAATGGTATAGTTGGCCACGATTAAAAGGTAAAAAACACAAAATGTACAAATTAAAAAACGCATAAAAATGACAAAAATGGAAAGAGAGGAAGGGAAAACTGTCCAACGTTTCGGCCTATATGGCCTTCGACTAGTCAACTAGTTTTTGATTTGTACATTTTGTTTTTTCCCTTTTAATCGTGGCCAACTATACCATTTTATTTTGTTTCATAGTTAATTTGTGGCCATCGCACACCATATTTATATTTATATTTTTAAAATTTAAAATTGTACCTTTTCAGTATATTTTTCATATGTATCTTTTAAGGATTTGCCTGTATTATCTAATATATAAGTTGAACATATTGGAACAGTAGCTTGTCCTTGCATTGATTTCTGTAAAGAAACATCCATGTCAAACTGCTTGCTTAAGTCTCACAATGACTGCAAGATAGTCAGTGCCAATCAAGCCCAAATCCATAAGATGAATATGAGTCCAAAATCGACTTTAATTCGACGTCACAGAAATGGTAGTATTCAACCACTACACAACCTAAAATAACATTCTTTCTACGTCGGAAACCGACATTGTTTAGACGTCAGAAAAAAAAACTTTCATTTTCAAAGAACATCCAATGTAATATTTCACGAAAGGATATGGAGTAAATGAACATGAGACCATAACACATATGTTAACTCCAACTGCAATAATTCCAATGAGCTGTACGGCCACTTCGGAAACCAATCCCCCACCAGCAGCACCAGAACCCAAACAAAGGAAATCCATAATTTCAAAAAATGTTTAAAATGCACAAAACCAAAGAAAATCCGAACAATCAGTAATATCAAGTGTAACTAAGGACAAAACTACGATGGAAGGAGTTGTAGGACCCTTAAATGTAAAAACGGTCATAAATGTAAAAACGGTCATAAATGTAAAAAAATCTTACTCTAAATGTAAAACCTGTTGTTATAAATGTAAAAATCAACTTGTCATAAATGTAAAAAAAAATTCCGCTAAATGTAAAAACCTTTCTGTTACCATAAATGTAAAAAAATAATTCCGCTAAATGTAAAAACTTTTTGTAAGGATATTATTCCCCTAAAGGACACCTTTAAGATTACACGACGTCAGTACAAAAAATGTACAATGCACATTAGTCGGGACATAAGTCAACCACCATGAGTTACAGATCAAGTTTGAGTTTGGTTCCAGTCTACTGTTTTTTTGACGGAGTTATGGGCCTCAGACTTAGAAAATTTGTGTGAAAGTTCAGTTTTCCGGACTTTTTTCTAAATCATTGCAGATATTGATCTCATATTTTTTATGTGATTCTTCCAACATGAGATAATAACAAATACTTGTATGTGATTTCTCCATATGGTCCAATGTTCCCCGCTGGCGGTTATTTTTTTTTATCCAATCCAAGAGAAATGCGAAAATTCCTGTAAAGCTTGGCTGAATTTGCTTTGAACAGTGGTTTCAGGGATGATGAAAAAGATGTTTGTTCCATGACATGAGGTCTAATGTTAAATACATGTATGTTCCCAGCTGGCGGTCATATTTTTATCGGATCCAATGAAAAAGCTTCCTTTGTAAAAAAAAACCTTCCAGACATTATTCCCCAAAAGTTTTGTTGAAAATGCCTCAGTGGTTTCAGAGGAGATGGTGTTCTCCCACAGTGTGCAATGTACCGTTGCAACGTTGGCAGCCATGTTTTTATCGGATCTGAACGAACTGAGCAAATTTGTAAAGTACCTTCGATACATCATTTCTGTAATGAAAATGACGTATTTCCATAGGATCTGTTCACCGCTGTTGTGTTTTTTTATAGGATTGGAACAAAATGAGCAATCGCTGTAAAGGACCTTCCACACATCATTCTTGTTCAATTCGGTTAAATTTGCTTCAATAGTTTCAAACTAGATGATGGAGATATGAATTTTCTATAGGGCTCAATGTTAAACGATGTTCAGTGCCGGCGGCCATGTTTTTCATCGTATCTGAATGGAATGAGCAACTATTGCAAAGGACTTACCAGGCATCAATCCTGTATAGTTTTAATTTGCATCAATAGTTTCAGAGTAGATGATAAAGGATTATAATTATGTTCAGCGCCGGCAGCTATGTTTTTATAGGATCGGAATGGAATGGGGCATTTTTTGCGAAGTTGGCCCCAGTTAAA
>MJUU01044098.1:9357-21289 GCA_002080025.1 Modiolus philippinarum | reverse complement strand
AATCTTTCAACTCTTCTTTAGCATAGTCTTTGGCTATCATTGACAAAAAATTGGTTTTGGCATTCTTGTTACTGGATTCCTTGTAAAGTTGGACGACCAGATCACCAATTTTACAGGGTTTTGTCTTCTGCTGCTGCAAAAAAAAATAAATAATAAATTTATTTATTCTTTTGAAAAAAATCAAAATTATACATCAAATAGATCGTAGTAATAGAACACCAACTTAGATCACTTATTAAAGACAGTTTTTATTTTTTGGACCACAAGTCCAAATTACCACGAATGGTGAAATTAGATTATTTTTAGAGGCAATTTTCAAAGATTTTGTGATCACAAAACCCATTAAAATTGAAACCCTAATAATAGCTGTTTTTATATTGATAGAACATTGATTATTCTCGTTTTTGGGACACAATAGTTCCTTTTTCTACCGATCTGGTGGTAAGATCAGAATTTGTGGTTATAAATATGAAAAAATAAACATCGCTGAAAATACAATATTCATAATTCTAAGGCAAACCTGGTCAGAGAAATACTGAAAACTTGACATTGAGTGTCTGATATTTCTAGATCTTGAACTTTCACAGGTTTTAAATTCATATAATCTTATGAACCACAAATCAAAACCCATGAACCAATGAAATTTCCTACGAACCATGAATGCAAGTTCTTTCATTGTATGAGTCTTTCATACTAGTATTAAATTAGTATGAAAAGTTGAAAACATTTTTGTTTAATCTTGGTCTTATTTTAATGTAGTGGCTAACTCGGAAGACTGACTTTTTGTAATTGTATAATCATTTATTATTTGTGATCATTTACATGTTTGTTACTACTGGGCCAATGCCACTGCTTGTGGTCTTTAACCAATGGTATTTATCAACCCAGTAGTCAGTACTTCTACATGTTCTATGCTGACCTGTAAATTGATTGTCGTGAGAAACTTGCAATGTCAAAATTTCTTTAAAAAATGCTTAATACAAAGGAGTATCTTAATTTGCATATTTCTGTCCTTTCTGTTTTGCTTATTAGTTCTCGGTCATATTTTAAAAAAAGTTTTTTATTTATTGTCTTCCAAATATTTTGGTGTGATCTGCACTGTGTAAACAAAAGTTTTTGAATTAGCCAAATGCAGAAACTAAATTTACAGTAATCATTGATCAATGAGTTTCCCAACTTTCTTAGCTTTGTTTGGTGCTAAAAAGTCAAATGTTTCTTCAACTGCAGTAGTTGCTTTTTTACTTAGTGATCTTAATGTTCTTGGTTTAAGCCCGTTTACATCTTTTCTAATCTGGTATTTTAAAAAAACTGATCTTACCATCACTGATTTTTTGTAGAGCATCTAATTTGTTCTTACTATGAATATCATTTTCCAAGCTTCATGATGAAATCTGTGATGATGAAATGGAACCCTAAAACTAAAATTTCAAAATTAATTCAAGAAATAATGTTTCCATTTAGCTACTACTTTTATACTATTAGTAATTTGTTTTGCGAGTATGGAGCTCTCTGTTTGAATTGCATCGAGTGCTACAGCCCAACATGCAATACGAACTGAGAAATTTTTCTGAGCAAAACAAATTACTTATAGAGTTTTTATTGCCAATTCTGTCATTCAAATATACAAGATGTATGTTTCTTTTTTCACTGATTTTTTGTTTGTTAAATACTAATGTTGGATAAATATGGCACTTCCTTCTAGGGATTAGTTTTATCACATTACGTAACAAGATAAAATATAAGTACTCTGTTGCAAACGTTCCTTAGAGATTGAAGAGAGTATGTTCATATCAGCATATTGCAGTGATAATATAATTATCATCGCTCGGAAACAATGGAAAAGGTCGATTCAAATGCCAATGTGGAAAATTGAACAGAAAAAGTTGAAATACAACACATTCATGGTCATTTGTTTTAGTGTGCAGAAAAAATATATACTTACTGTAAGTATGTCTGATTTAGGCTGTGAAATACATGTTGTATCAATATTTTCTGTTTCTTGATGACTATCCAGAATCTGTGATTAAATAGAAATTCCGAGTATTATGATAATTCCTACAACAATAATAAATTGAAATTCAAAATATTTTCTAATGCAACATTTATGTGACAGATTATTAGATTGGTCAACACTGAGTGTAAATTACACTGTGACCTTGCCTTGGACAAAATAGATTCCCTTCTAGTCTGTTTCCTTCTCCACCTTTAAATACTTCAAATACAAATAATACACGAAATTATCTCATTGCAATAGAATCGCAATTACAGTACATTAAATCTGGAGTCAATCTTGATTTGACGGTAAAAAAATATCCAGTTACAGGCTCTGCTATTTGTCACCTGTAAACTGCATTTGACTGTCAAATATATTGTTGATGCCCGCAAGCATTAAAATAATGCACATGCTTATTATCAACCTGCAAACTTGTTGACAATCAACTTCTCAATTGTCAATATGTCAAGTGTTTTTTTTTTCTTTCAGATGAATGTGCTCTTATGAAAGCTGATACAGATACAACGTATGCTATTTGACTAGGGGAAACAAGTCATATAAATATATTTTTTTTGTACTTACAAAAAGTTGCAGTGGCTCACACACCTCATTTTCATTCAACTAGTTTTCTAATAATCCTGAGCTGCTTTCAAGTGTTGTCCCTTCTTAGATTAAATCTGTTTACAATATAAAAAAAAATCTGAACCTAGTGTACATATACCTTATAAGAAGCCATTACGTTAATAGGTTGAGTGACTGCAGCATGTGAAAAAAAAATCAGAAACAAGTGAGTGTTTGATAATTTTATAATTACATCATCTGATACGCAAATAGTTGTATATAAGCATACTAACTCTTTTTTCAACTAATGTAATAATTCTCTGTGACATTTCAGGATATATTGTGCGGAAACTTAACAAATATCAAATTTGTGTTTTTTTTTCAGAATTTGTAAACTTGGCCTTTGATGCATAACCAAAAAATCATTAGAGTGTTCCTCGTTTTCATTCCTACTGACGGACAGACTAACGAATTAACAGACGGACGGACAAACAAGGGTAAACACAATATGATGTCCTCCCGACTTTCCGTCGAAGGCCATACAAATGTCGAATTTTCGTTCTATTTCTAGAATTTGTGACCTTGAACTTTGTCGCATAAAGATCAAAATCGATGAGATTCCTTCTCTCATCATAAGTCGTGTCTTTGCCAAGTTTCATTTCGATATGGCATGTGGTTCTAGAAATATTGTGCGGTAAGAAATAAAGATAACGATTTTGTTCTATTTTTAGAAGTTGTTACCTTTACCTTTATCCCGGAAAACTCAAAATCGACAGGGTTCCACATCTGGGCATTAGTGATTTCTGTGCCAAGTTTCATTCAGATGTGAATTGTGGTTCTGGAGATATTGTGCGGAAATAGATAAAATGTCAATTGTTATTCTATTTTGAGAAGTTGTGACCTTTACATCTGGTGCACAAACCTCAAAATCGATTGGTTTCTCGCATCCATGTTTATTCAAAGTTTTATTTAGATATGTAAGTGGTTCTTAATATACGTGAAAAACAAAATGCATCGGCAAAAGAATACCGAAGCAAGAACGAGGAAAGGGGAAATTCTAAAATCATTAATCCAAAATCACGGCAATTCACAGCAACACGAATTGAGACAGTAAAAATGAAGGCCCAGATGCACAGACACCATTCATCAAATTATAAGTTGAGTTCGACTTGGTTTCAACTTACAGGAATTTGTATTTTCTGTAGGTCTTTATTATCTTTTATTTTATCTCTGTCTTTTATACTTAGCTAATGTATTTTGGGAAGAATATATAATCTTCCGAGTCTTTTCTTTTCTTCGTTCACAATATATTTAAGTGTGATATCGTCAACAAGATGTGATTCATGTAGTTTTTCTACAATTGTGTCAATGTAATTTCGATAGAATGTGGTTCCGATAGTCTTACGTAATGTATATTGTCATTCAGTTGACTCAATGCTATATCATTGTATTTTTTTTTTACCCAGTACAACTGTGGATGAATTTTTGTCTGCCTTTTTATAATTATGTCAGTTTATTATTTTAAAGATTGCAATGCTATTGGTTTTTGTTTAGATAGGTTATCTTTGAATTTTCTAACGCTAAGGTTTTGAAGTTCCAGTTTTGTAGCAATTAAGTAATTTCGACGGCATTGTTCGCTAAGTGCGGTAGAAATCCTGAGTTTGTTCTGAATGGATGGTAATTAACAGCGTTTGTACCGTCATCAAAGTGGTATCTACAATTCATTTTACGAGATAGTTCATAAAAATCTTGTATTAGACTTTGTTTTCCATTCTTTGTTATGGGACCGGGTATAAATTTCAATCCTTTGCCTAAAAGTTATATTTCGGCGTTACTGAGTTCTGTGTTTGTAAATAATTCAACATATTTTAGAGCATTTTGAACCTAGATCATGTGTTTTCTTCTTCTGATTCTCCTGTTGACACAAGACAGGGGTTGACACAGTGAAAGTATGGACACAGTGACATAGACAAATGTACCTCCCTTTTTCCAAAATATATAAAAAGGAATTTCTTAGCCCGAAAATCATTTATATAGGTGCCATCCAATCTTCCTGTAAAGGTCCAACCATTTTAAGGCACTCTGAATTCTTTTTCCAGTTTCCATAGCAACAGCAGCTATTTTGAAGATTTTGTGACCAAAAAATCAATTCTATGAGTGCTAGACATCCTTCTTGTGAAGTTTCATCAAATTTGAGGCATTAAAATTTTGCATGTACCTTTTTTTCAGTTTCGGTGGCAAGAGCTGCAATTTTACAGAGATATGTGGTTGCACAATTTCTTATTATAAGTTAAATTCCTTGAAGTTATTTAATTTTTCGGAAACTTTCTAAAAAACACAAAAAAGTTGTGTTTTTCATTCGTACTAACGGACGGATGAACGAATGAACAGACGGACGGATAGACAAGCGTAAAACAATATAATGCCCTCCCCGACTTTCCGTAATAGGCCATAACAATGTCGAATTTTTGTTCTATTTCTAGAATTTGTGACCCTGACCTTTGTCCAATAAAGATCAAAATCGATGAGATTCCTTCTCTCATCATATGTCATGTCTTTTTTTCGTTTCTTTTCGATGTGACATGTGGTTCTAGAAATATTGTGCGGGAAGAAATAAAGATCATGTTTTTGTTCTATTTTTAGAAGTTGTTACCCTAACCTTTGTCCCAGAGAACTCAAAATCAATAGGTTTCCACATCTGGTCAATAGTGATTTCTGTGCAAAGTTTCATTTATATATGGCATGTGGTTCTGGAGATATTTCGCGGAAATGGATAAAATGTCATTGTTTGTTCTATTTTTAGAAGTTGTGACCTTCACATCTGTTGCACAAACCTTAAAATCGATTGGTTCCTCGTCTCCATGCTTGTTCAAAGTTTTATTTAGATATGCAAGTTGTTCTTAAGATACGTGAAAAACAAAAGTTAAGGCCCAGATGCACAGACACCATTCATCAAATTATAAATTGAGTTCGCCTTGGTCTCAACTCAGCTAAAAATTTGGGCACAGGTTCTCCTTACAAATCGCACATATTGCTGATAGCTGAAATGAAACAAAGTCCACTTTCAAAAATACCATTGGCAGGGGGTCCAAATTAAACATTATTACAAATTTTCCACAATATTTCTTTCTTTAAATATGAAAAGGGGGCATGCATCTTTACACCCGTAAGATCTGCCCCTATCTCTTCCATGGTTTCAACATTCTTAAAGTTTTAAAACAGAGAAAACTGACCTTGGACATTAAGGGATGGAATATGCTGAATTAAAATTTTTAGTCTATAGCAGGCTCAGCTCACAAGATTATTGAAAAGGTATTATGCACTTACTGTATCAGGAAAAGACTCGATCTGACATGATTTCTTCTTTCGACAAAATGTACATAAAGCTAAAATTAAGAAATAAAATAGTACAAAATCAACGGAAATAAGCAACTTTTTCTATCAATCTTCAAATTTCCAATATGAATTATTGACATGTTTTTTCTCCCCTTGACACCTGCCACTTCATCTGATTAGTTTTTCTATTAGAATACACATCTCAGATTAAACTGCATGTAAATACATAGCCAATCTACTTTTACATATATCATGATATATAGTGAAGTTTTACACACACATTACTGCGCATAACCTCTGACTTTACCCCTAGATCAATTGGGGTAGCCCAAGTTAATTATCTATGTTTCCAGGTAAACTGTCTTGTTTATAGGTCATTAGTGAGTAGAATTTGTCTTCACACTTTAGGAGTTTCATTTGATACAAGAAATCCATCAGACTGATTAAACTATTTCAAAGGAATTGAAATGAAGAGAAAAGTTGGGGACAGTATCAGAGTTGTTTCTATCGGTTATAAATCATTTGCAAGAAATAGATTTTACTGGTCTTAATTTTATAGAACCTGACTGTATTCCTTTTATAACTTGCAAAATTAGAAAAAAAACGTAGTGCCATCCTGAAAATAAGAAGATTTAGGAAGCAATTTTTGGGAGGACTTATTTACAGTAAATCAATACCCAAACAGGCAATTTGCAGTCTAATTTTAAACAGATTTCCCTCTCTTTTTAGATAAAATCAAAATGACATTACACTATTTTACCGTAAAAAGCTATTTTTGTATAAACATGTACATTTGTAATTAGAATATAATATCTATTCAGAATAAGAAAAAAGGAAAAAAGTTTGTTACCACCCGAAAGTATCACTCATTTGTAATGTCAGGTTTTCTTTCTGTATCAATCAACTAATCACTTTGAAGTTAATTAATCAGTTTGATAGAATTTTTGTAGGTTATGAAACTGGTAAGATTAGATAATGAGCTGTTTTTAAGATGTGTTCAGTATGAATCAGTTTACCTTCAGGGTTTGGGAACTAGTTTGTAGAGTTGCAATTCAATTCTGGGCAAAGCTAGAGGTTATCCGCAGTAATTTACATTCTGGTGTTGATCTTTTGCATGTAAATGGAGTTTTCTTCTAGTTATATCTGCATTTCTGTTAATTGGAAGTAACACCTCTGTCATATTATATATAACAAAATACCGAAGTTACTGTGAATTTATTTTCTGCATATGCGCATTTCGACAACTTATAAAATCAAAAATGAGAACAAATACCCAATATGATCTAAATGTAAAGCCAAAATCAGCTAAGGATAGAGCTTTGCGTGGGGGAGATACCCCTTAGTTTTCAAAGAAATTTACAAAAATTTAGATATTGCAAAGTTCAAAATAAAATCTGCTTTCGGGTCAGCACCGAAGTACTGACTACTGGACTGGTGAATACCATCGGGGATTAACAGTCCACCAGCAGTGGCATCGATCCAGTGGTAACAAATGATTAATGCCGAAATTAATGTGAATTTAAATTCTGCATATGCGCATTTAGACAACTTATGTCTCTTCAGTGCAGATAAAATCTAAACGTTTGGAAGACCATAAAATCAAAGATGTTTAAAAACTGATAGAGAACAAATAACCAATATGATCTAAATGTAAAGCCAAAATCAGCTAAGGACAGAGCTTTGCGTAAAGGAGATACTCCTTAGTTTTCAAAGAAATTAACAAAAATTTAGATATTGCAAGGTTCAAAATAAAATCGGCTTTCGGTTCAGCACCGAAATACTGACTACTGGGCTGGTGAATACCCTCGGGGACTAACAGTCCACCAGCAGTGGCATCGACCCAGTGGTAACAAATAACTAAATATATGTGTGCAAGCCTCTGGGAAAGCAAAGGAAGGGAGGCTTAATATATATTCAGTAGATCAGTATGAATAAATAGCTACAATTATGAAAATGATTTATTTTGAGCTTCATATAATCTTAATACCCCTTTGCGTAAGCATGTGCCTAAAATTCAAGATGTCTGCCATTACTTCCAATTGTCATGAGATTATTACAGTATGATTTATTGTCTGATTTAATATTCTTACTGAAGAATAAATATGTACCTTTCAACCAATAATTTATCATGAACAGCAAGTTATTTGATTTACATTGAAACAGGGATTGTAAAGTGTGCACCAAAGAAATTGCTGAAAATGAGGTTTCCAACCAGCTTCAGTACAAGTTAAACCAATTGTGACATCATCTTTTTGGAAACGTTGTTGATATTTGTTTGTGAAAGTTAAAGCTTATCGTGGTTGTGCAATTAATTTTAGAGCATAAATACAAGAAAAGTATCAACCCCTGTTGAAAGATGATATAGAATGATCTCAAACTCTCAGGCTACGACATCTTTTAACATCCCTTGGCAAGCCTCAGGACGGACATGATATATTAGCCTTCATTTGTGAGATGCAGCCTATCTCCCATTTTCTCTTGGGATGCAAACTATATATACCAGTGAAATAAAATTGATTATTAACTGTGAAATTATTTCCCATAATTTCACTCCAAGAAGTGACATCACAAAAGATGTTGTCAATACTGTTCTCAAGTAAAGTGTAGCAGATTAACGTCGAAAAAGTAGTTCATAAGTTTAAAATATTCTTTAATTGAACCAATAAATATATAAGAATATCTATATAATAAAAACAATAACTAAATTTAGATTATATCTATTGAAAATATTCAACTCATGAGAAAAAATGCTTTCATTCACGTATGCGCAGCGCATATACGTAAATTACTGCGCTGTTCGATCATTCGTTCAATGCTTTGCTATAATCAGATTCTTGAATTTTTGTATAATTAGATTTTACTGCTATTATAAAAAAAAATTAACCACATTCCAGAATTTAAACTTTTTATTACTTTTTTACATGTGATAAAATAGAGTAAACTGATACTAAATTACAAAAATGCCTAAATTGCATATTAAGCAGTAATTTCATTATGATGTATATGTGTTTCGACGATTAACCTCTCATCAGCAGCATTAGAACCAAATAATAATTTGGGATTCACAATCCAAAAGAGGTAAAAAAATATTCATTACTTATAAGAAACTGTGGACACAGGATATGTCTAGCCCACCCCTTCCATTGCTTACTGTTTGCAAAACCTTAGGTGTTGTTCATGCATGACTAAGAAGCCAGGTCTCTGTCTTGGCGTGAAATAGGTATGTTTTATAGGACTACTAGTACAGGCCGTACAAACTGCTAGCTAAAAAACTTTAAAATGATCATTCATACTTAACTTAGGGGCCAGGGCCACCATTTGCGTTTGGAATCCGTATGCACTCCTTAACAAGGAAATGCATGTCAAATATCAAGTGGATAGAAATATACAGTTTGTACAAACTAGCTACTGTCTTTTAACTTTAAGTGATTGTTCATACTAAACTGAGAGGCCATGGCCACCATCTGGGTGTAATATGGTTATATACATACCCCACAAGCCGCAACATCATGTCAGATACTATTGGTACAGGCTATATAAACTGCTTGCTAAAAACTTTAAGTCATCGTTCATGTATAATTAGAGGACCAGGGACATAAACTAGGTAAAGATTTGACTTGTAGCTATAACAATGCAACTGCACATGAAATATTATGGACCTACCACATAGATAAACGTGTTACTTATTTTAATTCTCAATAGTTTCCAATTGTATCCTAAAGTCTGCATACTTAGGGATACAATTAAAAACCAAAAGCTACTGATCCAGAGATTTGTTTAGGCATTGTATGACTTAAATTATATTTGTTTTTTCTTCGTCAGTTACTTTGTCTGTTTGTGCGCCTTATATTTCCATGTATTCCACATTATCATTTCAACGGTTTATTTGTTATTCATTTGAACACTCATAATCATATAAGAATTTGTTTACTTATCTAATGTAAGACAATGTGAAACTTTTCTCTTTTTTAAACTATCAAGTTCAGACTTCAATCAGCAAATATCCAGTATACAATTTTCATTTCTCATTTCTGTTTATTAATGTGGCATTTTGTGCAAGCTTTAAATCTGAATTATCACATTTCAATTTCCTTATTGTAAAGTTTAATGATTTTGATAGGAACGTAAATTATTCACTTTTATCCCTGCATGCCATAGTTTTTCAATACTTGAAGTTAAACATACGAACAGGTTATTCAATTATTTAATTTGGCTAATGGAATGAACACATCCATCTTAATATAATTATCACAAACATTGTTTTCATCACTTTTGGAATCAAAGATCACAACTACGTAGCACCGTACTAATGTTTTAAAACAGTAAGCAACACAACGTATACAATATAATCATGTATTAGACATGCTTATAAAAAAATATCAAATTAAATCCTGGTACTTGTATAAATTATATTTTCTGTTATTGTGATATTTGCAAGACTGGAGGTTTAAAGGAAAATTTTTATACCCATATCTGTGTAACGATACACTGAATTGACCGGTGGATATACGCGTGTTATAAAGTCATCCATACAAGTAAACAAATATTGTTTACTTTTGGTATCAAAATGCCTTCATACTGAAAAGACAATTTCGTCACTCCTAGCAGCGAAAACAGGCGAAATCAACTGATGGCAAATATGCTTTACAAAGATTTCAGAATTTGGCAATCAAATTCGAAACTAGGGACATTTTATTACAAAAACAGACTGATGTTTGGGTTGATACACTGAGAAGTTGTTTATACAACAATGCATGTTTACAATTGCAGGAAAACAATAATAACTATAGATGCTATTACTTACATATTTATAAATAGGCATAAGCTATACTATGATCAATCACAATTTGTTCCAATATCTTTGTATGAATATGTTTTTATAAATGCCGTTTGATTAAAACAACAAATGGTTATGTATAAGTAGGTCACATACTCAAACAATTTCCACATCGATGATTTTAGGTATATAATATATCATATATTGAAAATAAATAATTTAATTTGAACTCAATGTTGATTTTCTACTAACTTTAACTGTTTTCTCACAAAATACCTTTAAATATCGGAGCAGAAAAATTCTGCTACACATTTTGTGTCATCAAATAATAGAACAGATTATATTCCAACGTTAAATATGAAATTAATGATCAATTAAATTAGGAAAAAATACCCTTCTCATTTCCATACCAGAAAAAAAAATGAATTAATTCAAATATTTTCGGTTGAAAGTTCTACAAAAATATTATCTTGTAAAATTTTCAATCTCTTCAGACAAAAATCTGGGATTTTTAAGAGAAATTTAGTGTCAGTGTGTGATGTGATATATTTACAAAGATTCACAGAAAAGCATTGCTTCAGAATAACATAAAAATTAAACAACACAACAATTATAAAAATTCAATGGTTTAAATCGAACTGTCGTGTGTTAGTATATTGATTTTAAATTTCTGATTTCTTCGAGTTTGCTCAGTATTCGTTGATAATGTGTTCCTTCAAATATTACAAATATTGCAAAATTGTATATAGGTGTATTCTTAAATGTAAATATCTTCATAGCACATGATTGAGGAGGGTATTAATTATAAAAAAGAAGTTGACTGCTATTTCTTTTAACATTGCATTACAACTTATTTCTTAATTTAAATGATGGAAAAAGAGCAGTAAGATACCCTAGTTTATGGTCTTCTTGATAAATCATAAGTGGTGCTCTAAACAAACAACGAATATCCGGTATATAACTTCGGAAAGTGTTTTACTTGACATTATCAGCGTCTGTGGAAACAGTGTTACATACAGCATAAAATCATGAAAATATTTAATTAGAATCATGAACCACAAAATGTGATCATTTGTTGTACAAGAGAGTTTGCTGAAGAACTAAAACAAAGCTGTGATACAACTTATTTGTACATGTTTGCAGTGTTGGCCCTTTAGCTGTGATTGTTTTAAGTAATAAGTCTTGGAACATTTTGCTGTTGAGAAATCAAGTCTTGAATTATATTAAAGTCTTTAAATATATCTAATTATCTTTTCTTATTTTTT
>MJUU01044097.1:47547-72827 GCA_002080025.1 Modiolus philippinarum | reverse complement strand
GCTTCCAGCTGCCATTCTCCGCCATCCTACAACATATAAAATATAGATATATTAACATAGGATTACAACCATCAGCTAGAATAAGGGCACCTGCTTCCAGCTGCCATTCTCCATCATCCTACAACATATAATATATAGATATAATAACCTAGGATTACAACCATCTGCTAGTACCAGGGCACCAGCTTCCAGCTGCCATTCTCCACCATCCTACAACATATAAAATATAGATATATTAACATTGGATTACAACCATCTGCTAGTATAAGGGCACCTGCTTCCAGCTGCCATTCTCCACCATCCTACAACATATAATATATAGATATAATAACATAGGATTACAACCATCTGCTAGTACCAGGGCACCTGCTTCTAGCTGCCATTCTCTACCATCCTACAACATTTAATATCAAGGTACAACATACGATCACAACCATCTGCCAGTACCAGGGCACCTACTTCCAGCTGCCATTCTTCACCATCCTACAACATGTAACATATATGTAAGTTATTATGTGAGTACAATCTGTTTGTATAGCCTAAAATCACAATATGACCCTTCAAACAACATGTATCTCTTGGTACCAGCATCAAGTAATCATTGTTAATCAAGCATAAAATCACAATATGACCCTTCAAACAACATGTATCTCTTAGTACCACCATCAAGTTATCATTGTTAAACAAGCATAAAATCACAATATGACCCTTCAAACAACATGTATCTCTTAGTACCAGCATCAAGTTATCATTGTTAAACAAGCCTAAAATCACAATATGACCCTTCAAACAACATGTATCTCTTAGTACCAGCATCAAGTTATCATTGTTAAACAAACCTAAAATCACAATATGACCCTTCAAACAACATGTATCTCTAGTAATCATTGTTAAACAAGCCTAAAATCACAATATGACCCTTCAAACAACATGTATCTCTAGTAATCATTGTAAAACAAGCCTAAAATCACAATATGACCCTTCAAACAACATGTATCTCTAGTAATCATTGTTAAACAAGCCTAAAATCACAATATGACCCTTCAAACAAGATGTATCTCTAGTAATCATTGTTAAACAAGCCTAAAATCACAATATGACCCTTCAAACAACATGTATCTCTAGTAATCATTGTTAAACAAGCCTAAAATCACAATATGACCCTTCAAACAACATGTATCTCTTAGTACCAGCATCAAGTTATCATTGTTAAACAAGCCTAAAATCACAATATGACCCTTCAAACAACATGTATCTCTTAGTACCAGCATCAAGTAATCATTGTTAAACAAGCCTAAAATCACAATATGACCCTTCAAACAACATGTATCTCTTAGTACCAGCATCAAGTAATCATTGTTAAACAAGCATAAAATCACCATCAATTAGTCTAAGCAATATAACTTGATTATGTCTCTGAAATGAAATGATATGTTAGCTCAACATCAGCTGTAAATATTTCAGCCTTTCACTTCCCATTACAGTAAAGCTTGCTTATATCGAATTTCAGGGGACTGTTGAAATAAATTCGTTATAAGTGAAATTCGTTATATTGTTATAGTGAAGTTCATTATATTATATAACGAATTCGTTTTAACAGATTAACATGTATTATAAATAACAACCATATTATTGTACAAATCCATACATTTTACGTTTTAATGACAAAATTTAAAATCTTGCTCATATGATTTTTCAAAATTGTGCTAAGTACTCCGTATATGTCAAATTTCAACAGTGTCATTACAGGCTGATCGTTCTTAGCATATTGAATAATTTCATATTTTGTTTCCACAGAAATTGCCTTTCTTTTACGAGATGGCAAAGCCATATTTAAACCAAAATAAAAATGACCAAAACTTTGACCTGTGTGAATTAAATTATTAGATTTTGTTGCTTAACTATTCAAAATTACACATTTTTACCATCAAATGTATGCTCGGAGCTGAGCTTATACTAATGTACAGCAATTGCACAATGATTAAAATCTTCTGATCATTGGGCTTTTGGCCTGGGATTTCACTAAACTTCGGGCTTCTGGCCTGGGATTTCACTAAACTTCGCTATAAGCATAAATTTGTTATATGCATGTTCGTTATATTCGAGTTTTACTGTATATTTGAAGAGTCCAATAAAGAGACTGTAAATATGTATGTTAAAAGTAGTCGCTAATCTAGTATTTTATTCTTGGCAGAAATGTTCAAATTGTTTTTTTTTCACTGTATTGTTGTATAATTTTTGCAAAAATGCACTTTAAATTTCAATATCAAGAGTACTGGCTTCTAGCTGCATTCACTGACCCACGCTTTAAAAATGATCAATTCGCTAATAAAACACTAAATGCCAGATTTGACCAGACCAAGGCTTAGATCTGCCTTTTCACAACACAAATGCATCTTGATTCTTGACTCAAGTAAACCAAGGTTAGTATATGAAAAGACATTGAGTTTAATTACAACAGTTTAATATTATATTTAACCGTCTTTGTTTTTCTACTAAGGATTTTTTGAAGGCTCTCCGGCCTAATGTTACAAAAGAAATGATTTTTGGGATATTTGATTCTTTGAAACTAAATAATAGACCACATATACATTAAAGGTGTTCAACCAATTGTGACTGTATTAACTGTGAGAATGACAAATGTCCTTCCATCAAGAGTTTTACAAACACTGGCACCTGACAACAGAGCTTGGCAAGTCAAAATTATTTCTCTGTATATTTCTATCATTTTGAACGCCTTAAATACAAACGTACCTGTTTTCTATCACAACAGATACTTCAAAAAAAATTTCCATATTTCACTGAGAACATTTAACAAACCTTGACAGCAGTAACTGTGAGACCAGCACTTGTACTTCCTATACCTGTAGTCAACACAGACCGAGGAGTTATTTTAGAGGCATACTTCAGAAACTGTGATTTTCCTGTTCCTGAAATAAACAGACAAAAACATCAGTAATGACCAAATTAAAGATGTCAGATTGAGCAAAAACAGCAATAAGCATATCAAATAATTCATACAAAGTGCAAACCTTTTTATTGCTTATTTTTGTTCAAATAATGCGCAAAGCATATACATATCAACAAAATCTTTTCAGTTTATGTTTAAAGCTGGCATTACAAAGCATGTAATAATTTCTATGCAATGATTTTTTTATTAAAGAATCCATTTTGAACTTTGTAAGTTATTGATCAATTAAAGTGACTTCAAAATTAACTACAAAACTTAAGTTATTCCTCTGTTTTCTTGGGTTTTCTCACCATGCAAATTTGTAAACCAGCTTTCATTTGTGAGCAATTTATCTTTGCTTAATTCATAAGAAAGAAATACCATGCAATTAAGTTGTCGCATACTTGTCAAATTTGCAAGCTATTTAGAAGAAGAATTGACTTTAGCAAAAATTTATTGCCATGAAGTAAGCCAAAGGTAGTGATCGGCTAAAATTATTCAACATAAAAATTAAATTACCAAATTGCATCAAAATATTTCCAACAGTTTAATATTTGTGTCATCACTTCAGGGAAAGTAAAACTGCCACGTAAATTTCTCTTGTTTCCAGTACAAACAAATATACAGTTACATGTAAATCAAACAAACCTGGATCACCGACCAGCAGCATATGTATTTCACCTCTAACTTTAGTTCCAGTCTCATCCACTCTCTAAAATATATACAATTAATATTTTACCCAGTTGTGAGAAAATACTAAGTTATTAAATGCATTTAAATTGTCATATACAGTCAAACATCCATGGCTCAAACACCCAAGAGACAAATGAAAACAGTTCAAGTAAGGGGTGTTCCAATCATCTAAGTCTAACAAATTTTTTAAATTGGAACAAAGGGTCCAGAAAAAGGGTTCGAGACATCCATGGTGTTCAAGCTATTGCAGTCCAAGCCATTGAAGTTCAACTGTATTTAAGTGACCAAGTAATGGTAACTGACCATAGATTTCTGTCAAAAATACACTACACATATGTCCACAAACTCATAAGAATTGAAAATGATTGCAGAACATGGATGTAGTGCTGTTCAACATCTAGCATGTGAATTTAGCTCAGACTGACGACAGGGGGCAGTCTTACCAATTACTATGATTGTTTGGTCATTTTAATGGTCTCATGGTGACTTTAAGATGATGGCCAACAATAAAAGTTTTTTTTTTGTTTTCAATTTGGCTGTTCAATATTTTCATTGTTTTTTCACTAAAAAGTTATAATCTGTACACACGACTATTTTTGCCCTTTCATCCTAGGTACACTGCAAGGTTTGCCTACATCTATTTCGATGTGGCCCGTGTTGTCTACCGATGTTGTTTTTGTCCTTCGTCGGGCTACTTAATGACAAATATTTGTAGGCAGACATTGCCCGGTTTTACTTTTTTCCTCATTGACCGCTCCCGACATATGTTGCTTCAATGACATATTTTAGCTGCAATCGATGTTGCTCAACATTTTTATTCTCCTCTTGTAGCCCTGGTGCTTTCAGCTGGATAACCATGAGCATCGCCAAAGTTGGCACTCCATGGCGGGTGGGGAGCAAGGGAGTGACCTTGATATAACTTTTGTCAAGAATACCGCTTATGTGCATGCTAGGGGCCTTCTTGATCTCGCTTGAGGGGGTGAATATTTTTCACCTCTTGTTGAAGACCCTCAGGCGACATCAAGATGTAGACAGGAATAAAAGCCCTGTCCTTGATAAACTGGAGTTTTCTATGTATTGTGTGCGTTTTTGTCACATGTACATTCACTCCATATCCTTTCATTTTTCCTATTTGATCTATTGGCTTAATATTGACATTCATGTCAAGAGATTGTCCAATTACATTTACTCCAATTCCCTTTGTTCATGTACATGTCTATTCCAAATCCATAAACTTAACAATGAACAAGAGAAATTTGTCTGTAAAAATCAAGGTTATTTTTTCATTTTAACTTTTCATACATTTTAGGAAATAAACTGTGGACACAGGATATGTCTCGCCCACCCCATGCATCACCTGAATTTGCACATTAATCTAGGGTAGCACTCATTAAAATGAGATTGGAGTATTTAATTGTGATAACAACTTCCCTGCAAAAACCTTGAGATGATCATGCATGACTGAGGGACCAGGGCCATTATCTGGATGCAAATCAATATGTATTCCTCAAGACAAATCTGCATGTTATATATCAAGTGGTTAGGGCCACTGGTACAGGCTGTACTAACTGCTTGCAAAAAAACTTAACTTGATCATTTATGTATGACTATGGGGCCAGGGTCACCAAGTGGGCATTGAATATGTACTCCTCAAGATGGAAATGCGTGTCAAATATTTAGTGACTAGGACTACTGGTACAGGCTGGACTCACTGATTGCTAAAAACTTTGCATGGTTGTTCATGCATGACTAACGGGCCAATACACCATCTGGGCATGGAAAAGGAATGTACTACCCAAGACACAACTGCATGTCAAATATCAAGTGGCTAGGACTACTGGCACAGGCTATACTAACTGCTTGTTGAAAAAATTAACGTGCAAATTCATGCATGATTAGGGACCAGGGCCACCATCTGGGCATGGAATTTGTATGTACTCTTCAAGACCCAACTGTATGTCGAATATCTAGTTGCTAAAACTACTGGAAAAGGCTGTACTAACTGCTTGCTAAAAACTCAACATGATCCTTCATGCATGACTCAGGGGTTGGGGCCGTAAACTAAGAAGGGATTTGAGTTGTACCCATACTAATGTCACTGCACATCAAATACTATGGACCTACAACTAACATTCGCTTGTTAAATCTCGATAATTTCCAGTTGTTGATGCCGCCGTCACCATTGCCACTATACCCAAGTCTCGCTTACATTGCAGGCGATACAAAAACTAAATAATGAATAAAACAATATACATGTATTATTTCAATCTTTAAAATCAATATGTAGTGAGTGAATGCTGAATGACAAAATGTTTTTTAATTGGATGCTAATTATTACAAAAATTTTATAAATTTGAGCTTTATGTATTGTAATTCCTGCTAAATGGAATTTTGTAAATTAACAAAATTCAAAACATTAACCTGCACACCACCAGCTAGTGCCATAGCTACTGCCAATTTTACCACATATAATCCATACACCTGTGGACAAAGGCTGGCTAAAATCTGATTTCTCCCAGTTAAAGGCTGATGACTGTGACTTTCCCAAAAAGACAATATTTCTTTTTTCTGAAAAAAAAACATAGGTAATCAACGATTACAGAGTTCGCCTCGTTATGGCACATTGTCAGAGTAACCCAATTTGCCTGGATGCTGATCTTCTATCCGAGATGTATGCATATGTAAGGTTACATGATCTTACCATGTATAGTGACTGAGATCTGAACTCATCCAAAAACTTGAATGTAAATCAATCAAGCGTAACATATAGGTCAAAGTGACCTAATTTTGCCTGGATGCTGACCTACCATCAGAGTTGCATGCATATGCAAGGTTACATGATCCTACATGTATAGTGACCGAGATCTGAACTCGGACATTAACTTGAATGTAAGTTGTTCAAGCTGAAAATATAGGTCAAAGTGACCTAATTTTGCCTGGATGCTGACCCATCATCAGAGATGCATGCATATGCAAGGATACATGATCCTACCATGTATAGTGACTGAGATCTGAAGTCAGACATATACTTGAATGTTCGTCGTTCAAGCAGAAAATATAGGTCAATGTGACCTAATTTTGACTGGATGCTGACCTACCATCAGAGATGCATGCATATGCAAGGTTATATGATCCTACCATGTACAGTGACTGAGATCTGAACTCGGACGTAATTTTGAATGTAAGTCGTTCAAGCGGAAAATATAGGTCAAAGTCACCTAATTTTGACTGGATGCTGACCTACCATCAGAGATGCATGCATATGCAAGGTTACATGAACCTACCATGCATAGTGACTGAGATCTGAACTCGAACGTAAACTTGAATGGAAGTCATTCAAGCGGAAAATATAGGTCAAAGTGACCTAATTTTGCCTGGATGCTGACCTACCATCAGAGATGCATGCATATGCAAGGTTACATGATCCTAGCATGTATAGTGACCGAGATCTGAACTCGGACGTAAACTTGAATGTAAGTCATTCAAGCGGAAAATATAGGTCAAAGAGACCTCATTTTCTTGGAGGCTGTGAGATAGCCCAAGATGCATCTGTATACAAAGTTTGATGATCCTACCCTTCATAGTTACCAATATATATACTTAAATGTGGACGCGGACGTAGACGTAGATGCAGACGCGGACGCCGGGGGTACTCCAATAGTCCCCCTCAACTTCGTTGAGGCGAACTAAAAATGAAAGAATGTGTCCATTGGACATGGATGCCCCTGCCTCCTTGAAATTGAGACCCCCAAATCATTGAAGTATAAAATGTACAATATACTAATATATATATATATATATATATATCAAATAATCATAAAATAGGATCTGTCTCCTGTGATAAATAGGTATTGGAACTGGTTTGGTTTTGATATAATGCAGAGTTCCCACAAACAATCTGAGAAACAATCTTGTAATAATAATCTATTTTTAGCAACTGTAACCTTGACATTGGGGGTACTAACCCAGAAATTGATAGGGTTCTGTCTTGGGTGATAAGCAAGCATGCGACAAAGTTTGGTTTTGATCCGATGCAGGATACTAAAGTTATTATCCCGAAACCAAAATTTTATTGAAGTTTTAGTCTATTTTTAGCAACTGTGACCTTGACCTGGGGGGCACCAACCCTGAAATCAATAGGGTTCTGTCTTGGGTAATAAGTAAGCATGTGACCAAGTTTGATTTTGATCCGATGTAAGATACTCAAGTTATCATCCGGAAACCAAAATTTTATTGAAATTTTAGTCTATTTTTAGCAACTGTGACCTTGACCTTGGGGGTACCAACCCGGCAATTGATAGGCTTCTGTCTTGGGTGATTAGTAAGCATGTGACCAAGTTTGATTTTGATCCAATGTAAGATACTCAAGTTATCATCCGGAAACCAAAATTTTATTGAAATTTTAGTCTATTTTTAGCAACTGTGACCTTGACCTTGGGGATACCAGCCCAGAAATCGATAGGGTTCTGCCTTGGGTGATAAGTAAGCATGTGACCAAGTTTGATTTTGATCTGATGTAGGATACACAAGTTATCATCCGGAAACCAAAGTTTTATTGACATTTTAGTCTATTTTTAGCAACTGTGACCTTGACCTTGGGGGTTCCAACCCGGAAATCGATAGGATTCTGTCTTTGGTGATTAGTAAGCATGTGACCAAGTTTGATTTTGATCCAATGTAGGATACTCAAGTTATCATCCGGAAACCAAAATTTTATTGAAATTTTAGTCTATTTTTAGCAACTGTGACCTTGACCTTGGGGGTACCAACCCGGAAATTGATAGGCTTCTGTCTTGGGTGATTAGTAAGCATGTGACCAAGTTTGATTTTGATCCGATGTAGGATATTCAAGTTATCATCCGGAAACCAAAATTTTATTGAAATTTTAGTCTATTTTTAGCAACTGTGACCTTGACCTTTGGGGTTCCAACCCGGAAATCGATAGGATTCTGTCTTGGGTGATTAGTAAGCATGTGTCCAAGTTTGATTTTGATCCGATGTAGGATACTCAAGTTATCATCCGGAAACCAAAATTTTATGGAAATTTGTCTATTTTTAGCAACTGTGGCCTTGACCTTGGGGATACCAGCCCAGAAATCGATAGGGTTCTGCCTTGGATGATAAGTAAGCATGTGACCAAGTTTGATTTTGATCTGATGTAGGATACTCAAGTTATCATCCGGAAACCAAGTTTTATTGAAATTTTAGTCTATTTTTAGCAACTGTGACCTTGAACTTGGGGTTACCAACCCAGAAATCAATAGGATTCTGTCTTTGGTGATTAGTAAGCATGTGACCAAGTTTGATTTTGATCTGATGTAGGATACTCAAGTTATCATCCGGAAACCAAAATTTTATTGAAATTTTAGTCTATTTTTAGCAACTGTGACCTTGACCTTGGGGGTACCAACCCGGAAATCGATAGGGTTCTGTCTTGGGTGATTAGTAAGCATGTGACCAAGTTTGATTTTGATCCGATGTAGGATATTCAAGTTATCATCAATTTTCAATTTTATTGAAATTTTAGTCTTTTTTTAGCAACTGTGACCTTGACCTTGGGGGTACCAACCCGGAAATCGATAGGGTTTGTCTTGGGTGATTAGTAAGCATGTGACCAAGTTTGATTTTGATCCGATGTAGGATACTCAAGTTATCATCTGGAAATCAAATCGATGGACGTACGGACAGACGAGGGACGGATCAGGGTAAACCTTAATGCCCCCGACCGCCTAGCGGCGGGGCAAAAAAAAATTGGATTCCAACATAAATTACCATGTTATTTACCAAAGTTGAGGCAATCACACTTTAATTTCAAATCTTACATTATTCAATGATTCTTTTTTTTTTACTCAAGCTCAGGTACATATCGAAGTGTTCATTTGAAAATTTTGTTTCTTGAATCTTTGAACTAGATTACCTGACACACCCTATTTTAACAGCCAAACCTACAACATTTTATTCAATTTTCGTAAAAACAAAAAATTCAATAATTGTGACTGAACCTATGTTGTGTTAGTCTGATCACTATTAAGTATCTTGTAGGTGGTGAAACATGCTTGAAAATGTTCAACAATATTTATTTTCTACCCAAGGTTTCCAAGACAAAATTCAGTAATGGCACTAAATTTTGTGGTCTTGAAATTAATTTCTAAATCTGAGTTGGAAAAATTATGCAAATTTGACAGTTTTTGTAATAAATGAAAAATAAAGTAAAATGAAAAACGAAACCTACCCATACTATTTCAATTAAAGATGTTATCATAAACCTTTATTATATTCTACCTAAACATCAGGTGAGTATGCTGTCACAGGACAATCTTGTTATTCTATATTACCCAGTCAATCATTTACCAAAGACTGAGTGACAACTAAAGTATTATATTAATTATTGGTTACTTCAATAAATCGTCATGATTGAAATGCTTACCAGATCCTGACTGACAACTACAGTATTACGTTGTTCATTTGTTACTAACACATGATTGGCTTTCATCACAACTTCAATATCACATCGGTTATCAACTGAGGATGGTCGCCATCTTCTTTTTACTGTGCCACTATAAAAAATGTAGGTAATCAACGATTACAAAATTCGCCTCGTTATGGCACATTGTCACAGCAACCCAATTTTGCCTGGATATTGACCTTCTATCAAAAATGCTTGCATATGCAAGGTTATATGAACCTACAGTGTACAATTACTGAGATATGAACTCGGATGTATACATTAATGAAAGTCGATCATGCATGCATAAAATGTAGGTTAAAGTGACATAATTTTGTCTGACTGCTGACCTTCCATCACAGATGGACAAGCACAAGCACATGCAAGATGATCCTACCATGTACAGTACCTGAGATCTGAACTCAGACTTGAAGTTATATCTAAGTCACTCGACTTAATTTTGCCTGGATGCTGACCTACCATCAGAGATGCATGCATGTGCAAGGTAAGATGATCCTGCCATGTACAGTGACTGAGATCTGAACTGGGACATTAACTTGAATGAAAGTCACTCATGTGGAAAACATAGGTCAAACTGACCTAATTTTTTTTCTGGTTGCTGACCTACTATCAGTAATGCATGCCAGTGCAAGGTTAGATGACCCTACCATTGACAGATCTGAACTCGGACATAAACTTGAAAGTTAGTCACTCAAGTAGATGTAGGTCAAATTGACCTAATTTTGCCTGGATGCTAACCTTCTATCAGAGATGCATGCTCATGCAATGTTAGATGATCCTACCATGTACAGTGACTGAAATCTGAACTCCGACGTAAACTTGAATGTAAGTCACTCAAGCGGAAAATTTTGCCTTGATGCTGACCTACCATCAGAGATGCATGCATATGCACAGTTGATGATCATAGTGTGTATAGTTATTGAGATATGAACTTGGATGTACATTTAAATACAAGCCACTCAACCTAATAAATGAAATAATTAAGTTAAATAAAAACTTACGTACCCATCCTATTTTAGTTAAAGATGTAACCATAAACCTATATTATATTCTGCCTAAACATCAGGTAAGTCAGAGAGACCCAATTTTCATAAAGGCTGTGAGTCAACCCAAGATGCACCTGCATGCAAAGTTTGATGACCCTACCCTGCATAGTTACTAAGATATATACCTTAATGCAGACGTGGACAAAGACGTGGACACAGACGCTGGGTGTACTCCAATAGTGCTCACCTTCATTGAGGCAAACTAACAAATGTCCATGAAGAATCGTCTCTATTGTATGTTGTGTTATAAGTTAGGGATTCTAATCTGTGAATTTTACAAGCCACACATGTGCTTGAGAAAGTTGTATGTTTCTGCTAACCTTCAATGTCTACTGATGTGCAGTGCGAATCATGGAACAAAAGTTACTAGTCCCATTGATATCAAGTTTTTAAAAAGGACTATAAAATATATTTTCTCATAATAAAACTGCAGATGTTGATAAAACATGTAATCCATATAACTTTGCATATCATTATATCAAAGTTTGTTATTTATATATTATATAAATGATAATTGATTATACCAGAACTCTGAACCCATCACATTAACTTTCTTTAAATAAGTTGATTATGGTTAAACTATTCTATCAAATATAAAGTTTTACTTTTCTGATTTCAACTCTGTGTAAACACTTCGCAAGAAGTGTCAAGTTTTCAAATACTTGAATTTCCTTTCTAAGATACAAACCAAATAGTAACATCATCCCCTGCCTTACAGGTGTCAACCAGATCTTCTTCTAGAAGGACCCACATAGATCGTGGTATGGTACCCACTGCTAATTTCTGTACTTGTTCCTGAACTTTGACCTCCTGATAATTTCTACACTTCACAGGTAGCCCACCTATAACAATGATTAATATTCATTAAAGGCTTTATACAAGCATTGTACTTTTAAAGCACTCATGGAAAGATCTTTAAATTTTCAGTTACCATTCTTCATGTATAAATATGTATATACATGTAACTCTAGTAACAAGAATAGATTCATAAATTGACTTAAGTTACTTAAATTTGTTTAATGCCTTCCTTTAATATTTTTAGTATTTAATTGCAAATATAAAACCGATTCCATATCACATTTTACATATCTAAGGTATCTTGACCATTAAAAACCTTTCTGAAAGCATGAAAATTGAAAATCTGTAAAATAATATCTCCTTTTGTCTTTTGGTCTAGAATAGTTTTCAATTCTGACAACTGATTTTATGTATTATAAGAAAAACAAGAATGTGTCTAACTGACACAATGCCCCGCCTCACAACTGTTTTGAATAATGGCATATTTCATAAACAGTAAAGCATGAAGTTGGTTGCATTGATATATTTTAATTATGATTTTTGTTTAATTATACCCTATAGGTATTTAATAAAATTCAATGATAATAGTATAAAATTTTCAAAGAAAAGAAACTTAAACCTATGGATAAACCTCAAACTATCCCCCTTTTTCTATGATCAGTGAAGCATGAAGTTGGTTGTATGGGTAAACATTTATAATATTTTTTGTTTGATTAAGCCCTAATGTGTATCTATATAAAGCCTAATGATAATAGCATACATCCTTCACAGATAAAGCTAGAGCTGTCGGCAAAGCCAGACTAATACCCCCCGCAACTGCATTTGAGTACCATGGCATGTCATTTTGAAATTTGACCTTCAGCCACATGGTAATTGAAAGTAAATCTAACAGAAACTAGAGGCTCTCAAGAGCGTGTATCGCTCACCTGGCTTTCAGATGCCACAATCATGGTAACCTTGTAAGTTATACAGTTGATCTTCAGTCTCAAACTTAAGTACCTCGAACACCACCAATATCTTGAACAGTATTTAAAGTCTGATCATGTTTTACTACATTTCTATGTTTGGCTTTTTTGACAAAAAACGTTCTTGCTAAGGACCACTTTTGACACCAGCTTTGAAATCCAGACGTCATTTTGTAAATGGCGGCCATCCAACAATTTTCAACATCAGTTTTGAAGTCGCAACATCAATATCTATTTGGACAAAAAAAATTCATTTAAATAGGACAATGTTGAAATTTCTCGCCTGTTTTGGTGGCCATTTTGAAAATGGCAGTCAACAAATAATTTTTAACATTAGTTTTAAAGTTGTGACATCAATACCTATTTAGAAACCAAATTTCATTGAAATCAGACAATATTGAATTTTCCCGCCTTTTTAGCGGCAATTTTGAAAATGGCGGTCAACGAACAATTCTTAACATCAGTTTTGAAGTCGCAACACCAATACCTATTTGGAAACCAAATTTTATTGAAATCGGACAATGTTGAATTTTCCCGCATTTTGTGGCGGCCATTTTAAAATGGCGGTCAACGAACAATTTTCAACACAGGTTTTGAAGTCGCAATATCAATATCTATTTGGAAACCAAATTTCATTGAAATTGACAATGTTGAATTTTCCCGCCTTTTTTGGCAGCCATTTTGAAAATGGCAGTCAACAAACAATTTTTAACATCAGTTTTGAAGATGCAACATCAAAAACTATTTGGAAACGAAATTTCATTAAAATCGGACAATGTTGAATTTTCCCGCCTTTTGTGGCAGCCATTTTAAAATGGCGGTCAACGAACAATTTTCAACACAGGTTTTGAAATCGCAATATCAATATCTATTTGGAAACCAAATTTCATTGAAATCGGACAATGTTGAATTTTCCCGCCTTTTTAGCGGCCATTTTGAAAATTGCGGTCAACGAACAATTCTTAACATCAGTTTTGAAGTCGCAACATCAATACCTATTTGGAAACCAAATTTTATTGAAATCGGAAAATGTTGAATTTTCCTGCCCTTTTTGGTGGCAATTTTGAAAATGGCGGTCCGCAAACAATTTTGAAGATCAGTTTTGAAGATGCAACATCAAAACCTATTTGGAAACCAAATTTCATTGAAATCGGACGATGTTGAATTTTCCTGCCTTTTGTGGCGGCCATTTTAAAATGGGGGTCAAAGAACAATTTTCAACACAGGTTTTGAAGTCGCAATTTCAATATCTATTTGGAAACCAAACTTCATTGAAATTGGACAATGTTGAATTTTCCCGCCTTTTTTGGCGGTCAACGAACAATTTTTAACATCAGTTTTGAAGATGCAACATCAAAACCTATTTGGAAACCAAATTTCATTAAAATCGGACAATGTTGAATTTTCCCACCTTTTTAGCGGCCATTTTGAAAATGGCGGTCAACGAACAATTCTTTACATCAGTTTTGAAGTCGCAACATCAATACCTATTTAGAAACCAAATTTTATTGAAATCGGACAATGTTGCATTTTCCCGCCTTTATTAGCGGCCATTTTGAAAATCACCATGGCATAGCCATGCAGGTCAGCTGTTTGGTTAAACAGGCATTGAAGCTTAGATGCAATGACAACGATGTTTACATCGTGGACATTTATTCCAAAGTAAATGAAACAATATACTGTACAGCTCACACGGATGAACTCAAAGTCCTTGTTTTTGGGTGGATTTTCGCGACGTGGACTGATTAGCTGATTCCGTGTAGCAGAGTGGATGATCGCGGATGTCCACCTTAAATTACGTGACCCAACGTGGACAAATTTTTGAAAACGGATCCTCGTGGAACCATCGCGGCCACACAGAGAAATTAATTTTTACTCTACATATGTTTGATTTTGTCGCAAACATGCAAAGCGAGGAATATTTACATCTTTGTACAATCGTATCCTGGGACTATTTCATTATTTGTCCCAATCGTATCGTAGTTCATGAACGTAATCCAAATGCATGTAAATAAATAAATAAATAAATAAATAAAACATTCAACATTCCTAGATGTGTATTTGTTATCAAAAGCATGCTTCAATTGTTGATTGAGCGTCTCTACCTAATGTGTATTCATATCACCTGAGATATTGATTTTTTTCATTGGTCGGTTTTTAGTTCTATTTTTAGAAAATTACCTATGCGTATCTATTATGTATATAATCTAATGGCTTCCGAAAGCACTCCTGATTTATGTGCTATTTCCAGGCTTTATTTCAAATTTTAAGCTATTTATGATAAAGATTTGATAGAAAACGATTTTTGACAGAACATTTTGCTAAAAGTTATAAAGCGGAGACCTGACAAGTGACAATTACGCAACTATAAGACGCCGAGGGATTCTTGCTGTTGACATTGAATATTTTATTTTATTTTCCATCCGTGCAAATTTCGGCTTGAAAATATTTGAAAGAACATTAATTTTACACAAAATACATGGCTTTTTTCAAGGCAACGAAACAACCAAAGTATTTGAGGCTTGCAATTATCGTAATTCAAAAATAACTATGACGATCCCATGGGAAAACTTGTTGCAAAGAAAATTCTATTTTAGCTTCAACTTGCCAAGCTTTCTGATTATAATAATTTGGGGAAAAAATGATCATTTGTTGACATTAAGCTCATTCCTTTCTAGTTATATTTTCAATGATTTCTAAATGTTGACCCGCGATGATTCCACGTTCAACACGATGTCACGAGGGGACCACACAGGTAAATATTTTGTCCATGTTCTCAATTCAGTTATCCTATCCACGTTCAAGATCGCGGTGGAATTCCACGTTTGGCAAAATTTGTCCGTGATGACAACAAGGATTTTGTGTTTTCCATGTGAGCTGTACAGTACATCATATACAATTATTATTAAATAGTGAAATAAGTATAGTTTATGAAAGTATTTCTGCAAAAAAATTCAAAAATTTGTACAAAAACACTTTTTTGTTCTTGATTCTGTAACAAAAAAGTATTTCTAATAAAGTGATAGCAGGGAATTTCTCTAAAATTTAAAAGAGAAAAGTAACCAAAGAGGATTTGAAAGCAGAATTTAAAGGGAAATAACCCATAACCATATGGCATTGATTTTTTTTTTTTTTGGTGAAAAAAGTCAATAACTACAACGCATGCAGTTGGATTTTCTTCAAAATATCAGAGTATGCAGATCTCGATATGCTGAACATTTTTCAAATTTACACTTCACCTCTATCTGTTACAGTTTTTGAAATAAAAAATAAAAAATGCATAAATTTTGAAAATTTTACGGAAAAAGGGCTATAACTCTAAGACGGTTTTTCCGATTTTCTTCAAAATTGCAGGGCAGATAGATCTCGTCATTCTGAACAATTCTACCCTCATGTCAGATTTTTGATATCTGCAACGGTTTTGAAGTTATTTGCCCAAAACAGCAATTTACCCTATGTTCTATTTTTAGTAACAGCGGCCATGTTGTTTGGTCTACGGACATAAAAATCACAAATTTGAAAGTGCATACCCTGGTGATGATTCAGGCCAAGTTTGGTAAGTATTGGCCCAGTAGTTTCAGAGGAGAAGATTTTTGAATAAAAGTTAATGGACGGACGACCGACGCCGAGTGATGGCAAAAGCTCACATAGCCTTTGGCCAGGTGAGCTAATAAAGCCTGTCAGGACTGAAATTACAGGTTTTATTCCAATCAGTTCATATCTGGTACTTCATTTAAAGGGTAATACATTAAATAATATATAATTCGGTGGATACAAAGCTGATTTAACCAAGCTTTGGGCACAAAATGTGCAAGGATTTACTATCATTAAGGTCAAAGGTCAAAGTCAAGGTCACAGTGACCTAAATTTGGTACGCGACACATCGTCTTCCCATGATGCATCCACACACCAAGTTTGATAATCCTAGGTGCTACGGTACAAAAGTTCTGCTCCGGACACGGTTTTACTATCATAAAGGTCAAAGGTCAAAGTCAAGGTCACAGTGACTTGAATGTGGTACGCGACACATGGTCTTCCCATGATGCATCCACACACCAAGTTTGATAATCCTAGGTGCTACGGTACAAAAGTTCTGCTCCGGACATGGTTTTACTATCATAAAGGTCAAAGGTCAAAGTCAAGGTCACAGTGACCTAAATTTGGTACGCGACACATCGTCTTCCCATGATGCATCCACACACCAAGTTTGATAATCCTAAGTGCTACGGTACAAAAGTTCTGCTCCGGACACTGTTTTACTATCATAAAGGCCAAAGGACAAAGTCAAGGTCACAGTGACTTAAATGTGGTAGGCAACACATCGTCTTCCCATGATGCATCCACACACCAAGTTTGATAATCCTAGGTGCTACGGTACAAAAGTTCTGCTCCGGACACGGTTTTACTATCATAAAGGTGAAAGGTCAAAGTCAAGGTCACAGTGACCTAAATTTGGTACGCGACTTATTGTCTTCCCATGATGCATCCACACACCAAGTTTGATAATCCTAGGTGCTACGGTACAAAAGTTCTGCTCCGGACACGAAAGGGGACGGACGGACAGACGGACAGACATGGTGATTCCTATATACCCCCCCCAACTTCGTTTGTGGGGGGTATAAAAACTTCAACCTGTGGGTAAACCTCATACTATCATGCTTTTTCCCCTGATCAGTGAAGCATAAGTTGGCTGCATGGGTTAAATTTTATTATGATTTTTTTTAATTAGATGCTAATCTGTATTTATATGAAGTTTCATGATAATAGCATACATGCTTCACAGAAAAAAACTTCAACCTGTGGGTAAACTTCATACTATCACACATTTTTCCCTTGATCAGTGATGCATGATGTTGGATGCATGGGTAAAATTTAATTATGATTTTTCCTTAATTAGACGCTAATGTGTATTTATATAAGGTTCCATGATGATAGCATACATCCTTCACAGAAAAAAACTTCAACCTGTGGGTAAACTTCATACTATCACACTTTTTTCTCGTGATCAGTGAATCATGAAGTTGGCTGTATGGGTGAAATTTTATTATGATTTTGTTTAATTAGACGCTAATGTGTATTTATATAAAGTCTCATGATGATTGCATACATCCTTCACAGAAAAAAACTTAAACATGTGAGTAAACCTAACTTGGGTCGAACGAACAGACGAATGGACAAATGGACAGACGGACAGACAGACCTGAACACTATATGCCCCCTACTATCGTAGGCAGGGCATAAAAATCACTGCAGCAAGTTTTGCAGCAGACAAACATACTAACATTTAAACAGATTACTGATAAAGTTCATGTAAGGGTATATATATAAAATCATCCCTGATCGGTTTGACCATGAAACTTGAGTAAGAAATTTCAGAATAAAATTGCTTCATTACCACTTCACATTAGCTGTCAAGTTACAGAGAGAAAGAAGAAAATGCAAATAATACACCAGGGACGAAGCTAACCATTAAACCTGCTTATCAAATCAATACAACTTCTGAAGAGTCATATTTTCAATGGACCATGAGTCCAAATATAGATCCAAAACTGCATCGAGTGAGAAACAACATTTAACATAGTTAAATTTTCAAAGTTTTAAAAACGAGGCTCGTCGAGCGTTTTAAATATTTGAAAATTTAACTATCAAGAGTGTAGAAATGTTGTTTCTCACGAGATACGGTTGTGGATTTCATTTCTGTAATGATTTCAAGGGGATTTTGGACAAAAAAATGACCCCCTATCCTGACAATCTGAAATAAATGTGTTCTTTGGGCTTGACGTCATCATGCATAGTCACCTTTTTTATGGCATCACAATGGTAAACAGTCGGAAAACCGACAAACATATTTGAAGTCATCATTGAATTTCAGCCTATCACTGGCCGAGAACAACATTCTCTCTAGAGAGGAGAAACGATTTCTCCCACTGTTCAGAAAAAGTGAAAATAGGTCAGAAATTAGAGAAAGATTTTTTAACCATCCCCTATGTTGTTAGAATAATTGATTCACCTGAATATTGGCATGTATACACAAATAGAAAATTTCTTTAATTTGCATACATAATTTAATGGCATTCCCATCTACTTATATAGGCTTCCAACTTTGATCCCCCTCTTCTATCTCAAGACTTCGAACTACAAAATGATCTTCCAAAACTGTTTATTCAGTCCTTACTGAAATATTATTTTTACCTGAATCATTCACCAGTGTAAAGTTGGTCGAGTTGCATGCTTCATTATTACATTTACTTGGTTTACCTAAAGAATAAAACTGTTCTATATCTGCCTGAAAAAACACAAATATATTTTTTTTACCACACTGCACTTCAGGAATTAATACAATAGCAGAAAATATAATAGTCAAACAAACAAATTTACTTTTACACAAAGTCTATAAAATTCTATAAAGACTTTGGGCCCACAAAATTATATGATAGAATTGCTGAAAAGACACTGAAGACGCCATGCCTCTTCCTGCAACCTTTACTTTGCATTATAGCAGATCAAAAAGAAGCTCAGCATACTGGACTAAAACAAGGCAGGGGTAATTCTCACTATGTATAAAATCAAGGATGCCATTTCATCACTGTATAGCATTTTGTAAACAGACCTGTCAAAGTCGCAGGCGTCAAGTGTGTAACTCATCCTTAGTTTATGCAGACTTTGATCTTTCAGAAAACTGACTATTAATCTCATGCATGTAAATTCCAAAACTTGACAGGTCTGGGTACAGATGAACTCTTTTTAACAGTCTGATCATGAAACCATTACTCCTTCATTCACACTCACAGATTACTCCGCTATACAGTAAAATAACCTCTCTTTATTAACACCCATAGATTACTCCTCAGCTGTACAGAAAATTTACTGTATTTTATGCTCACAAATTACTTCCCCACCTGCAATGTAAATTTACCCTTTTCACACTCAAAGATTACTCCTTGCCTGTACAGTAAAACGCAGATAATGTCTCACCTATACAGTAAATTTATACATTTTTAAAGCCAAAGATTAATCCTCACCTGAGCAGTAAATATACTCCTACATTTGGCACAAATATACTCCTTTTCATACTCAAGCATCTTCATTATAGTGGTCCTGATAACTGTTCCTAAACATAGGTAATCAACGATTACAAAGTTTGCCTCGTTGTGGCACTTTGTCGCAGCAACCAAATTTTGCCTGGATGCTGACTTACTATCAAAATTGCATGCATTAGCAAGGTTACCTGAACCAACAATGTACATTTACTGAGCTATGAACTTGGATGTTGCACTAATGTAAGTCATTCATGAGTAAAAAGTAGGTTTAAGTGACCTAATTTTGTCTGGATACTGAGCTACCATCACAGATGCATGCACATGCAAGATGATCCTACCATGTACAGGACATGAGATCTGATCCCTGACATGAACTTGAATGTAAGTCACTAACACAGAAAATAGAGGTCAAAGTGACCCAATTTTGCCTGGATGCTGACCTACCAACAGAGATGTATGCACATGCAAGGATAGATGATCCTACCATGTATAGTGACTGAGATCTGAACTCGGACGTAAACTTGAATGTAAGTCACTCAAGCAGAAAATATAGGTCAAAGTGGACTAATTTTGCCTGGATGCTGACCTACCATTAGTGATGCATGCACATGCAAGGTTACATGATCCTACCATGTACAATGACTGAGATCTGAACTTGGACATAAACTTGAATGAAAGTCACTCAAGCAGAAAATATAGGTCAAAGTGACCTAATTTTGCATGGATGCTGACCTACCATCAGAGATGTATGCACATGCAAGGATAGATGATCCTACCATGTACAGTGACCGAGATCTGAACTCGGACGTAAACTTGAATGTAAGTCACTCAAGCGGAAAATATAGGTCAAAGTGACCTAACTTTGCCTGGATGCTGACCTTCCATCAGAGATGCATGCACATGCAAGGTCAGATTATCCTATCATGTACACTGACTGAGATTTGAACTCGGACGTAAACTTGAATGTAAGTCACTCAAGCGGAAAATATAAGCCAAAGTGACCTAATTTTGCCTGGATGCTGACCTACCATCAAAGATGCATGCACATTCAAGGTTAGATGATCCTACCATGTACAGTGACTGAGATCTGAACTTGGACGTAAACTTGAATGTAAGTCACTCAAGCAGAAAATATAGGTCAAAGTGACCTAATTTTGCCTGAATGCTGACCTACCATCAGAGATGCAAGCACATGCAAGGTTACATGATCCTACCATGTACAGTGACTGAGATCTGAACTTGGACGTAAACTTGAATGAAAGTCACTAAAGCAGAAAATATAGGGGAAAGTGACCTAATTTTGCCTGGATGCTGACCTACAATCAGAGATGCATGCACATGCAAGGTTAGATGATACTACCATGTACAGTGACTGAGATCTGAACTTGGACGTAAACTTGAATGTATGTCACTCAAGCCAAAAATATAGGTCAAAGTGACCTAATTTTGCCTGGATGCTGACCTACCATCAGAGATGCATGCACATGTAATGTTAGATGATCCTACCATGTACAGTGACTGAGATCTGAACTCGGATTTAAACTTGAATGCAAGTCACTCAAGCGGAAAATATTGGTCAAAGTGACCTAATTTTGCCTAGATGCTGACCTACCATCAGAGATGCATGCATATGCACAGTTAGATTATTGTACTATGTATAGTAACTGAGATATGAATGAATTGAACTAAAACATAAATTTGAATGCAAGCCACTCAAGCCAAAAATGTAGGTCAGAGATACCTAATTTTCTTGGAGGCTGTGAGTAAACCCAAGATGCACCTGCAGGCAAAGTTTGATGACCCTAAACTGCATAGTTACTAAGATATATACCCAAATGCGGACGCGGACGAGGACGCTGGGGGTACTCCAATAGTCCCCTCAACTTTGTTGAGGCGAACTAAAAATCATAAAATACAATTAAATTTATTAAGGGAAGCAAACTTGAAGTATCCATTCACTAAAACAAGTCTATGTCTTAATGTATTGGTGACATTCAAAAACATCAAGTTTAAGGTGAAGGAAGTCTAAACAATCCAGAATAAGTATTTTCTTGTTGCAACTCAATGTTTTAAAAACACTTATGTATCAGCTTAAGCTCCATATACATGTATTATTCTAAACTAGAGGCTCCCAGGAGCCTGTATCGCTCACCTGGCTTTCAGTTACCACAATGAAGCTAACATTTTAAGTTATACAGTTGAACTTAAGTCTCTCAATCTTTGTTAGCTCAAACATCACCAATATCTTGAACTGTATTTAAAGTCTGATCTTGTTTTACTATATTTCTTTGTTGCGCTTTTTTGAGAAAAATGTACTTGCTTATAACCACTTTCAACACCAATTTCGAAGTTGAGACATAATTTTATAAATGGCTGTCAACAACAATTTCTAAAACCATATTTATAAGTTACCACATCAAAATATTTATTTGGAAACCAAATTTCATTGAAATAGGAAAATGTTGAATTTTCCTGCCTTTTTGGTGGCCATTTTGAAAATGGCAGTCAACAAAACAATTTTCAACACGACTTTTGAAGTTGCAACATCAATATCATCTTGGACACCAAATTTCATTGAAATCAGACAATGTTGAATTTTCTCGCCTTTTTTGGCAGCCATTTTAAAATGGCCATCAGCAAACAATTCTTAACATCAATTTTGGATTCACAACATCAATATGCACTTGGAAATCAAATTTCATTGAAATCGGACAATGTTGAATTTTCCTGCCTTTTTTGGCGGCCATTTTGAAATGGCGGTGAACAAACAATTTTTAACATTGGTTTGAATTCATGACATCAAAACCTATTTGGAAACCAAATTCCATTGAAATTGGACAATGTTGAATTTTCCCGCCTTTTTTGGCGGCCATTTTGAAAATGGTGGCCAACAAACAATTTTCAGTATCTGTTTTGAAGTCGCAACATCAAATTATCAACTTGGAAACCAAATTTCATTGAAATCGGACAATGTTGAATTTTCCCGCCTTTTTTTGGCGGCCATTTTGAAAATGGCAGTCAACAAACAATTTTCTACACCAGTTTTGAAGTTGCCACAGCATGACAAACATTTTATCAATTTACACTTAACATTTATCTTCTCTAGTTATGGTAATATTAAAAGACGACAAAATATTAACATTTGAAAATTCCATGAAAAAGGGCAACAACTCCTACAAAGATTTTTGGAATTTGTTCAGAATTTCAGGGTTGGTAGATCTTGACATGCTGAACCTTTTTGCAGTTTACACTTGACCTCTATCTGTTATACTTTTTGAAATAAAAAATAAAGTATATTAAAATTTAGAAAATTTTACGGAAAAAGGGCAATAACTCCAACACTAGTTTTTGGATTTTCTTTAAAATTACAGGCTGTGTAGATCTTGACATGCTGATTATTTTCACTCCCTATCAGAATTTTGATATCTGTAACAGTTTTCGAGTTATTTGCAAAAAAATCCAATTTACCCCTTTGTTCTATTTTTAGTAACAGCAGCCATGTTGCTTGGTTTTCGGAATAATCGAACACAATTTTGAAACTGTTTACCCTGGTGATGATTCATGTCAAGTTTGGTAACAATTGGCCCAGTGGCTTAAGAGGAGAAGATTTTTTAAATTGATGACATTTCTTAAATTTGACCAATAAAGGGCAAAAACTCCTATATGGGTAGTCAGATTTTCTTCAAAATTTTAAGGTTGGTAGATCTTGATATGCTGAACATTTTCGCAATTTAAAGTTGACCTCTATCTGTTATAGTTTTTGTAATAAAAAATAAAGAATATCAAAATTTTTTAATTTTCATGGAAAAAGGGCAATAACTCTAAGACGGATTTCAGATTTTCTTCAAAATTGCAGGGCAGGTAGATCTTGTCATGCTGATCACTTTTACCCATGTCAGATTTTTGATATCTGCAATGGTTTTTGAGTTATTTGCCAAAAACAGCAATTTACCCCTATGTGCTATTTTTAGTAACGGCAGCCATGTTGTTTGGTCCTCGGACTAATCGAACACAATTTTGAATCTACATACCCTGGTGATGATTCAGATCAAGTTTGATTAAAACTGGCCCAGCAGTTTCAGAGGAGAAAATTTTTGAAAAAGTTTACGACGGACGGACGGACGGACGCCGACGGACGGACGGACACCGACGGACGCCAAGTGATGGCAATAGCTCACATGGCCTTTTAGGCCAGGTGAGCTAACAACAAGGTGTTGATGTTTCTAGGAGTTGAAACATAGGAATAATAATGTTCATTGGTAATTTGTACGAGTTTCCTTTGATCTCACGAAGCAAATATTTTTCAGTATTTGCTACTGCCCGAATACAAAATAATATTGGCAAAAAGTATTTTAGGCCACACCTACTTAGTCAACTCAGAGAAATATACATCTATAGAGATTCTTACCGGACCGTACAAATTCTTTTACTAATCAATACTAGTCAATTTCAGGATTTGTTTGAAATTAACATTCATTTTCAAAATTTGTTCTATTAAATGAATTAGTTAATTACCGATAAAAAGAATAATAGAAGTTTTGTTTTGATACAAGAAATATTGGCTCCAATGATGGACACACCCACAAGGGGCTCATCCATTATTGTTTGCCAATATTTCTTGTATCAAAAACAAAACTTCCATTATTCTATATAGAAAGTCAGAGAACTAGAGCATGTCGAAACTGGCGTTGTCGGAAGGGCCCCGCAATTTCGATCCTGAAATTCCATGCAAAAGTAAAATTGAGGTAAGTGTGGATTCACATTCTGTTTAACACAAATGTGTTGATACAGTAATTTGCTGGATACAGTGAATTCTTGAATTTTCACCAAACCATGTCATTTTTCAGCTTCAGACTTAATATCAAATAATTCCAAGTTGATACAAGTCTAAAAATCTTATGAAGATAATTTGGTTTATAGTAAAAAGTAAAAGTATTGGCAAACAGGAAGTGGTTGATCGACAAATCTGAAAAACGACTTTTGCAATACAACTCATCATTCCAAAGCTTCAAACCAAATTTCCAATCATTCCCTCCAGGAGAAGCCAAGAAATCTGTGACCGAAATTAAGTTTTTAGTAAAAATTCAAAGTCTCAGCAAACAGGAAGTGGATGTCCGACAAACTTGAAAATTGTTTACACAATACAACTCATCATTTCCAAGCTTTAGACCAAATTTCAAATCATTTCCTTGAGTAGAAGCCAAGAAATCTTTGACGGAAAATTTGGTTTACAGTAAAAATTCAAAGTATCGGTAAACAGGATGTGGATGTCCAACAAACTTGAAAATTGCTTACACAATACAACTCATCATTTCCAAGCTT
>MJUU01044097.1:32184-47381 GCA_002080025.1 Modiolus philippinarum | reverse complement strand
TCATTTCCAAGCTTCACACCAAATTTCAAATTGTTCCCTTCAGTAGAAGCCAAGAAATCTTTGACGGAAAATTTGGTTTTTAGCAAAAATTCAAAGTATCGGCAAACAGGAAGTGGGCACCCGACAAACTTGAAAATTGCTTACACGATATAACTCATCATTTCCAAGCTTCAGACCAAATTTCAAATCATTCCCACATATAGAAGCCAAGAAATCTGTGACGGAAAAAATTGTTGACGGACAGACGGACAGACGGACAGACAGACGGACAGACAGACGGACAAAGTGAAAACTATAGGGCACCCGCATCTCGATGCGGGGCCCTAATAAGAATAAATTCTTTCCATATTATTTCTAATATTATTATCATGATGTTTCCATAAGACTGTAAGATCAAACATCCATAGTTCAGGGTGAAAATCAATTAAATAATAACATTGCAAGTTAATTGATTTCATTTCCATGACTGTAAAGAAAATCTTGAAACCATCAAAAGTGTGGTCAAGAGTTATGTTGGTTCAATTGCTACATTGCTATTGAAATTTTTCCAATGAAATATTTTGAAGAAATGCTTTTTCTCCCATTGGTCCCAACGAATAATTCAAGAAAAATTTAACAAATTAGTAATATTGTTAAGTAACCGTCTATCATGCTTAAAGACCTGTCCAATGAATACAGATCATTATTTATAGACCTTACTACGAAGATTTATTGACAACAGTCATGAAAAATTTTAATAAGTAGACCTTTATAGCACATCCACTTTATTTGTAGTTGCACAGTTATCACAGGATTACGGTTTAATTAGGATTTCTAATTTTAATGGTTGGCTGCAAAATATTCTATTTCAGACAATCTACAGATAATAACATTTTCTAAATGCATCTTTGCTCTCATTTGCTTAATTTAAATCAAATTAATCATTAAGGTGCAAACAATGTAATAAGAAAACATGCATCATTTAAAACAAAGATAACCAGTACACTGACACATGTTAAAACAACACAAAACTGGCAAAAATTACCAGCAAGTGAATATGATCACAAAGAACTGATTTTCAATTAAAAGACACAAAACATTTTTTGAAGTTACAATCACCAGCTTTGGAGATTATACATGTACAAATCTGTGATACACAAAAAGCTATCTACGTCAGCTGTCCTAATGTATTTCTGGTTAACTCTGGACATACAGGAAGGGAGATAATTCTATCACCATCAAACTAACCTGTGATAGACAAAAAGCTATCTACGTCAGCTGTCCTTGGTAATGTATTTCTGGTTAACTCTGGACATACAGGAAGGGAGATAATTCTATCTTCATCAATTATACTAACCTGTGATAGACAAAAAGCTATCTACATCAGCCGTCCTTGGTAATGTATTTCTGGTTAACTCTGGACATACAGAAAGGGAGATAATTCTATCACCATCATACTAAGGCCATGTAAAATTAATTATCTGGTTCTTAGATAATGACTTTCAAAAAAATGGTGAGGGAGGGAGGGTATTTAATTTATGTATTTATAACTTGTTAGCTTTTATGAATAAATATTAAAATATGATAAAGTATATAAAAGTAAGAGAGAACAAAACCATAAGTAAAAAAAAAATACTCCAAAGACAATGAAAAACACAAATAGCAAAGACATTACACAAGGACAATATATGTATAGTCCCTACATCACATAAGTACCACACAGAAAAGAAAAATGTATATTGATCATACCATAAATAGAGTATGCATCATGAATCTCAGAGCGACTGTAAACTAATCTCAGAGTGACTGTAAACTCCTCCAGTCTGATTTAGATGCTGCTGCCAGGTGGGAAGGTGACTGGCTGATGTCTTTCCATCCAGATAAATTGTACAGTACTCACAGTCTCTCCTAAGAAAAAACCTTTCACACATGACTACATTCTCCACAAACACAAACTTGAACTTGTCTCATCTGCAAAATATCTGGGAATCACTTTACAGTCAAATTTAAAATGGTCAAAACACACAGACAACATCATCTCAAATGGTAACAGGTCTCAAGGATTCTTGAAAAGAAACCTACATACATCCAATCAGAACATCAAGAGACAAGCATACTTAGCACTAGTTCGTCCCAAATTGGAATATGCATGTTCAGTCTGGGACCCTCACACTGTTGAAATCAACAATAAAATTGAGATGGTCCAACGGCGAGCTGCGAGGTATGTCTGTAACTGCTATCACAACACCAGTAGCGTTACAGATATGTTAACATCACTAAATTGGCCAACACTTCAAGAACGACGCATATGAAGCAGACTCATTATTTTCTACAAAACTATACACCAACTTGTAGCTATACCACATACCATCTTAATACCTTCTGACCAAAGAACTCGCAAACTACATAACCATACTTTTAGACACATATACACATCCAAAGACACTTACAGATATTCATTTTTTCCATTTACAATAACGCAGTGGAACTTGCTTCCTCCTCACATTGTCACATCCACTACAGTTGAAACCTTCAGAGAACAGCTCATTCCGACTGTTCTCCACACTCTCATGTAACTCATACAAAAGCATTGTACATAATTTTAATCACTTGTAAATTTATTGTTTTTCTTGCACTTTATTACTTGTATCTTTGTAAATTATATTAACAAATTTTTTCTACTACGCATGCGCACAGTAGATAATCTTCGACTAAATGAAGGAATACTGTATAACCAAAGAAGAAGAAGAAGAATCTTGGAGTCAAATCAAACTGCAATCATCAAAGACATGAAACAGGTAAAGAAAAGACATATCCAATATATACCTCACCAGGATATGTCACCTTAAAGAAATTCCTGGAGAAAATTGAATTAGACTCCCTTATAGACAGGGGAATAATTGATGAACCTTGATTAGATCCAATGGGATCAGATAAATAAGGTGTATTTGTATTATTTACTTGGTCACAAGTTGGTGACAGTAGTACAAGTGGAATGATTACAGTCAGACACACTAACCATTTAGATAGAGGTAAATCTATCAAGGAAGTCACAAAAATACATTCTTCCAATGAGCAAAATGATAGTGGGATCCCCTTCCAGTAAATGCAATGACATGTAGTACAGATTCTTTTTTTTTTTTTCGAGTTCAGAACAAGATCTCGGGAGACCCTTCTCAAACTGGAGTTCAAAACATTCTCGTGCATTAAAGGATCTCTGTTTTCTGGTATTTCAGGCAGACTCGCCATACTCCCTTTTCATAATTTCCTTTACGGTTGTTTAATCTGCCAAATTCACAATAAACCATGGGTTAACACACGAAAACCCGTCAAAATTGTCAGCGAAATCAACTTTCGTTTTGTTGTTTACAAAACCATTCGGAATATATCGTTTTAATTGTCTTTAAATTTTAAATTTCACCACCACCTTTTTATAGTTTTAAAGTTTTTATCTTTTATTGTACAAACGCGTTCCGATTTTAGGTTGTTTACAGGTGAAGGTGTTGATAGACTTTTCAGTGGTCCACCATCTTGAAAAATTTTAGAAATTTTATTTTTATCACTGTAAATATGTAAATATACAGCGACCTGAGTGTTTCCACTATTATCAATATATATTTCCATATTTTGTGACTGAAAATGCTTACGAGGAAAAATTCCCGTTCCTCTTTACGCATGCAATGTACGACAGAGGAGGACAGTCAAAAAACAACAGTGTCTCTTCAAACACTTAACAAAGACTATATGTTAAACTGTTCAAAAGCTCTTAAGAATAAGGCTGACACCTGTATGCGAGAGATGATATTATATGAAATGAAACCAGGTAAAAACTTTACAGCCACATTTAGTACTGCCTCATTTGAACTGTTCAAACTTTTACTTCCAAAATATATACAAAGACTGTGTGACATAGCCTCTTCCCCAATTTGTATGAATATTACAGAAGGAAAGGATAACTGTGGAGTTACAGTATCCATTGTCTACTCAATATGCAATAAAAAGGCTGATGGTTCAGTTGGTAAACATTCAAAATGTGTCATACATGTATACAATACCCAATCTAGTATACTGGCCAATGGTAACAAAGTCGACATGTTTGTTGAGGATATTTTTATGCCAATTACAAATGAAATAAACAGTGTTCACTCTGACTCGCAACTAACAAATAATGAGTTGAAACAAACACTCGATAGATTTCAAGTTGATGCTACAATTACACCGTCCGACTTAGCTGTTGTACAACAACCATCTAGTCCTATTACAAGTTCAACCGAATCTGAGACTATCTGTCCAGTCTGTCAAAAGTCGTCCGAGCTAAGCACTACTATATTCTGTGACACGTGTATAAATTGGTTTCACTTATACTGTGTAAACTTAACTAACGATGAAGCAAAAAAGTTACCTAGTAAGGCACCATTTAGCTGTATACTTTGTGTTGACAATAGTCTGTATCATTCAAAAACAGAACCTATTACCTCCACTACATCGTGCAGTGATACATTATTACTAGATACTATTCAAACAGAGTCAGTAAAACCTGCATTAGTTCTAACTACAACCTGTGCTCAAAGTCCAGTTTCGTTTATTCAAAGTTGTACTATTTTGACGAACACTAGTCAAACAGTGACCGTCTCTTCAGCTGGCAAAATAAACTCTCAGGCAACAACAGTCAGGTCTCTAAACTTACTGTCGTCAACTTCTATATCTAATTCGACAAATATAGTAACTACGCCGAAAATAAGCTGTAAACCTAAGATCTTTCACGCTTATGCAGAACATCCTCATGAGGAATTTAAAAAGAAATCAGCCAAAAGCAATAAATACACTGATACGCTTGGTGAAAATACAAAGTTGAAAACATATGTTTCGAGCCTTGAACAAAAGATAGTAGACCTAGAAAGGAGCTTTTCACTTCAACAGTCACTTACATGTATGTCTCAGAATTATCAGAATTTTTCAACAGCAGGCTGTCATTACCCAGAGTCTAATATTAGACCTCCTGGCCCTTCACAAATTGATAGTCAATATGTAGGTTCTGCTACTATGCAACATAAGATTAGCTTAATTGAGGATAAACTTAATTTAGTGATAGAATATCAAAAACAGCTATCTAATAACTTTATTTCATCGTCCGTCTTACACAACAGCAAAATGTTAGATGAAATACATTCAACATTAAATCGTTCCGTGCCGCCAGTTCCACCATATCCTGGTTTTAGTCATAATTGTACTCATACTGCAAAACAACCAGAAGAACCTTATTTAATCAACCATACTATACACCAATCTAATGTGGCTTACCCAAGGCTAGTTACACCATCCACGGTGGTCCCGTACGGCCCACCTAGACATTTAGTACCTTCACAACCTATTATTAGGCCAACCGTAACTCCTATGAGGACAGTTCTATCAAACACAACGTCTTTTAGTCAAATGCAAGACCATAATGTGCGTTTTTACACGGGTCAACCTTTATATCAGAATTGTGAGAGCATTAACAATCGCTCTATGAACCTACAAACTTTGAATCCTGTCAACTTAAAACCAAGCGATAGCAAACTTAACTCGAGTGTGCACAATTTTAGACAAAGTACTATTAGTCGACCAGCAACAACCGTATCTGAAACAATTTTGAAGAATGCCAATTCAGCTAAAGCTGACACTGTACTAGAAAATCAACATATTGATAGGCATGAGTCTGTTCAACCTCCTAATGTTTCTCAAAGTGAGATAAATACTTGTACTAGTGTTCAAACAAATAGTGACCTAGGTCTGGGTAATGTAATATCGAAAGAAAATGAACATAATTTTTTATATATTCCAAGCCTCAAGCAGCGTCCTCCGGACAATATGATATCTCCAAAAAACTCAGAGAGACAATGGTGATTTTATCTTTTAATATTGAAGGAATCTATGGTAATACTCCTACTCTGCAAGAACTTCTAAAGTTAGGTGACCTAATATGTCTCCAAGAGCATTGGCTATGGGATTTTGAGAAATCAGAAATGAAAAGCTCGTCCGTCCGTGGCGTTATTGTATTAAATGTGTTGATTCAGCCTTTCCGTCTGCAAAATTTGAAAGGAGTAGAGGGCATGGTGGTGTTGCAATATTATGGTGTCCAGAATTTAACCATATTATAAAACCTTAACTGATGGTAACGAGAGAATTATTGCCATAGAGATTGATAGTGGCCATCGTCCGATTTGTTTGATTAATGTCTATATGCCGACAGCTGGTTATATTACATCTGCTACAGACTATACAGCTTGTCTTGATCTTTTACATTCTATTTTTGTAAAATATAGAGATACTCATGAAATTTGTATCGCAGGGGATATGAATGCCACTTTGTCAACGCAACAAAACTCTAAACAGGATAAAATGCTTAAAACATTTGTAGAACAGGAGGCTCTTCATGTTTTAGGGACTGGAAATCATGTCACATACTGTCATGGTGAAGGAAAATCACAAATAGACCATTATCTTTATACATCAGATGTGTCTGACAATTTATTTATAGATTTTAAAATGTATGATGATTTTTATAGTAACACATCTTGCCATTATGTCATTATGCAAAATGTCAGTCAGTATTGAAAGTCTGAAATGCTCAAAATCTAGACATATCTGCTACAGAAAGCAATGGGACAAATGTGATGTTAAGTTATACAAACAGTCAGCCTCGTCAGTTACTTGTATCCAAGCCCTAGACCTGTCTACTTCTCAAAATTTAGACAATGCTGTATTAACATTTCAAGATAGTCTCCTGAAAGCTGGAAATAGAGCTGTACCAAAAAAGATTATTAAGCTCCATGGACCAAAATGGAAAGCGTCCCCAAAAGTTTTGTCAATTTTATCACAAGGAAAAGTATTGTATAAAAACTGGTTACAATGTGGTAATCCTGGTCCAGATCATCCTTTGTCAATTCAACATAACTTAAACAAATGTGCCCTTCAAAGTGCTCAAAGGCAGGAACATGCAGAAGAAAGGAACAACTTTTATCATGATATTATGACTCAAGAAAATCAGTCAAATTTTTTCCGTCTACTAAATAGAAATAACAGGGGGAATACTTCAGATGTAAGTTTCAAAGCCAATGGCAAACTTTTATGTGATCACAAAACTCAGTGTGTTAACTTTGGAATGTTCTATGAAGATTTGGCTCTTCCTAAAGACAATCCCGAATTCGATAGTAATTATATGGAAAAGATTAGACACGATCTTGAAATCATGAGACTATTTGCGGAACATACAAGCGATACTATTCCATTTGTTTCACCTGTTGAAGTTTTAACAGCTGTACATAAACTACATAACAACAAAGCTGCAGATGAATTTGGCCTATGTTCAGAACATTTCAAAAAAGCTGGAAATTGTATTTTTGAACCTCTGGCAACTATATTTAGTGCAATCCTCGACACAAAATATGTACCAGAATCTTTTAAAACTGGAATTATACATCCTATTCATAAGAAAGGCAAAGATCCATCGTTATTTACTAACTACAGAGGAATAACAGTAACTTCTGTGACTGGAAAGATTTTTGAACACGTACTTCTTCAAAAATTAGAAGACAATCTTCCGATGAGTCAATCATCATTACAGTTTGGTTTCATAAAGGGTCTATCACCGCTTATGGCAGCTCTAGTCTTGTCGGAAACAGTGTTGGAACAAATTGACAAAAATTGCCCACTATATATGACTTTTTTAGATACTCAAAAGGCATTTGATGTCGTTAATCATGACTCGATGAAATGTAAATTGTTTTACCAAGATATAAACAAACATCTTTGGAGCACAATTGACAATCTATACTCTATGCTGTCTTCAAAAGTATTATGGAAAAATAATATTAGCTCCAGTTTTAATGTCTTACAAGGTGTTAGATAAGGCGGAATTCTTTCCACAGGACTTTACCAAACCTATATTAACGAACTTTTGCTTCAACTTGAACAATCTCAGATAGGTACATTTATTGGTACAACATATAGTGGATGTCCAACTGTTGCTGATGATTTGGTCTTACTGAATGACTCTGAAATTTCTGTCCAATGTTCACTAGATTTGGTCTATGACTACGCAAACCGTGAAAGATATACTATTCACCCAGAAAAATCTGTCATTATACGAAAGTTTATTCCTAAAAACTACAAAGAAGTGTTAACAGACTGGTCACTTGGTGACGCTGAACTCTCCTGTTCTAGTACAACAACTCATGTAGGCCTCATTAGATCGTCTTCTGATGATGTTCAAGCGAATGTAGACGAGCGTATATCCTGCGTAAGAAGAACTTTTTATGGCCTTACATCTACTGGTCTTCATGGTTCAAATGGTCTTAAGCCAACTACTTTGTTTAGAATATATCTACTCTATGTTATTCCAAGATTGCTTTATGGCCTGGAAACATTCATTTTACAACGTAAACATATTGTTGCTTTGGAGTCATTTCATCTGTCTATGCTTAGAATTATACAAAGTCTTCCACAAAGGACAGCAAAATGTATTACATATCTCCTACTGGGTGCAAAGCCAATAGAAGCTGAAATTCACATCCGTCTATTGACATTTTTAGGCAATATCGTCAGGTCAGAAAATGGTACTTTGTTGAACTAATTAAACCGGCAAACGGCTATGAAAGAAAGTAGCAATAAAAGTTGGTTCACGAAAGCTCAAGAATTACTCAATTGCTATGGCCTAGGCGACATTACTGACTTATTACATAATATACCTTCAAAACAACAATGGAAGAAACTGGTTAATGACTCAGTTATACACTATTGGAATGAGCTCTTGTGCTCTGAATGCTTAACAAAATCAACTTTAGATTTCTTCAAACCTAGTATGTTGTCCATTGGTATCTCACATCGAGTCTGGAACACAGTGGAAGGAAATACAAAAGACGTGAAACGTGCAATTACTAAAGTCAGATTTTTAACAGGGACTTATTTAGTTCAATCAAAATTGAGTAGATTTAATCAAAACAAAGTAGATCCACAATGCCCGTTATGTAGATCAGATATCGAGGATTATAAACATGTACTTCTGAAGTGTGGTGCTACAGTACAGATCTATATTTTTAAAAGAGCTCTGTCAAAATGTTTCAAAGTTTATTGGTGAAAATAGTTGGAACCCACTGGAAGCTGACGAAATCTTAGAGCTAGTTCTAGCTATTACAGTTGCAAACAAGAAGTATATACTCGGACTTGATAATCAGACTTGTACCGAAGTGGAAATCCTATCTAGAAAACTTTGTTATAGTGTACATTGTGGCCGTTTATACCTTTTAGACCAGTTGCAGAAGAGAGCCCGTTGATTGTGGAACCTCTTATTATTCTTATTGTTTTTAAGTCATTTTTATTAGAGGTACTTCATCTTCTTTGTAAACTACTGAATACAGGTGCACCTACCAAGAGGTGGATAATACTGACAACAACAACAACAACAAGTAGCGATTTCTTCAAAGAAAATGAAAATTCAAGAGAGCTTCGAATGAAATTTGGGTTGTCTTTCTTTGATCAATTCAAGTGAAAAAGCGGGAAAATTTGAACGCGGATTTTGTTACAGTCGTATTTATTTTTGGGGGGCAATAAATACAAGCCAGCAGCCAGGTTTTTGCCCATGCTGCAGTATCTGAGAACCAGATAATTAATTTTACATGGCCTAACCTGTGATAGACAAAAAGCTATCTACATCAGCCGTCCTTGGTAATGTTTTTCTGATTAACTCTGGACATACAGGAAGGGAGATAATTCTGTCTTCATCAATTATACAAACCTGTGATATACAAAAAGCTATCTACATCAGCCGTCCTTGGTAATGTATTTCTCATTAACTCTGGACATACAGGAAGGGAGATAATTCTATCACCATCATACTAACCTGTGATAGACAAAAAGCTATCTACGTCAGCTGTCCTTGGTAATGTCCTGTGATAGACAAAAAGCTATCTACGACAGCGGTCCTTGGTAATGTATTTCTGATTAACTCTGGACATACAGGAAGGGAGATAATTCTATCACCATTATACTAACCTGTGATAGACAAAAAGCTATCTACGTCAGCTGTCCTAATGTATTTCTGATTAACTCTGGACATACAGGAAGGGAGATAATTCTGTCTTCATCAATTATACTAACCAGTGATAGACAAAAAGCTATCTACATCAGCCGTCCTTGGTAATGTATTTCTGAATAACTCTGGACATACAGGAAGGGAGATAATACTATCACCATTATACTAACCTGTGATAGACAAAAAGCTATCTACGTCAGCTGTCCTAATGTATTTCTGATTAACTCTGGACATACAGGAAGGGAGATAATTCTGTCTTCATCAATTATACTAACCTGTGATAGACAAAAAGCTACCTACATCAGCTGTCCTTGGTAATGTATTTCTGGTTAACTCTGGACATACAGGAAGGGAGATAATTCTGGCATGAATATTCTTTTTCACATTCTAAAAATACATGAACATTGTCATTTTTTGAACATTAGTGAATTAAACATGTTCAACATAATAATAAAATAGTGCAAAGTAAATTTTCAAAAAGTATCGCAATGATGCAATGAAAAACTTGTGATTTAAGGAAGAAAACAAAAGAAGCATTATTTCTTATATAAATAACGACTTCTTATTCTCCTTTGTTTTGAATATTGTGTTTTTATTTCAGTACTTTGTGGCCTTCTCATGCCTTTGTGTTTCCGTATTTTTTGTTTTTGCCACATCTCTGGACCTTTGTGATTGTAATTACTGCATTCTTTGTTCCTTCTGTATTATACTTTTGCTAAGAGCTCAGAATGCAGTGTGAATTTGTATTCCAATTTGTTGGCCAAAACAAAATACTGTGGTTGTACTTTTATTCATTGACATCAATTTTCGTGGTTTTCATAAATATTACAATTTCGTGGGTTCTTAAATTTGTGGTTTCGAATTCTACGCATTAAAACTAGGGAGAAAATGCATTTTGTTGGGATCCTAATTCCGTGGTTTTAGCCAACCACGAAATCCACGAAAATTGGAACCCAACAAACAATAGTACATTCACAGTATATGTTTATTAATGCTTCATAAATATAGCTTGGTCTGTCAGTTTTACATGTACATAATAATCTTTTAAAAATTATTTTTATCAATAAATTCCAGAAAAAAATAACTTGTCTTCTCAGGATTCAGTATTTATTAGCAGTGTTGAATTATGGCCATAAACAGTATATATTTTGAAAATGAAAAGAATCAATTTCAATGGAATTTTCTATATCTTATTGCAAGAAAGTTAGCAAAAATTGGATTCAAAATACATTTCAAATTTTTAATCTATTTGTCAATAAAATATTGCCTTTAATCATTGTCAAATACAGAGAGTATGAACTACTTGTTCAGGGTTTTGAGGAATGCAATGGAATATTTAGGGTTTATGATAGGACAGACCTGGTAGCAAGAAACCGGCATTAATATTTTTGCACTTACATCAACCCATTGGATGCCGTTTTTAACACTTATTTCTTTGAAAATTGTCATTTCCAATCCTTAGTTCCGACTTAAGAGTATACAGTAAAACCAGGATAAAACGCCACAATTTGCTTGACAAATTTTTTGGTATTATGTTCAAAAAGATTTGGCGATAAGGTAGCTTTATACTGAAAGAAATGGCAAATTGAGGAAAACGGACTCATTCAACCGTGGCATTGAGCGAGTGGCAAATGAAACAAGTGGCATCATAATGTTTTACTATATCTGATTGCATGTACCATCAAATTTTTCTGAGGATGATCCAACATCATGACACTCTGACTCTCCACCATAGCAGCATCAAATACTGGAAACAGCTTGTCTGGTGTAGACAGGAGAACTTCACAGATCGACATGTTGTGTTCAAACAGGGAGAGCGCACTACAAAACAGAACTTCACAGATTGATATGTTGTATTCAAATAGGCACACTACAAAACAGAACTTTACAGATTGATATGTTGTATTCAAACAGGGACAGTGCACTACAAAACATAACTTCACAGATTGATATGTTGTATTCAAATAGGGACAGCACACTACAAAACAGAACTTCACAGATTGATATGTTATATTCAAATAGGGACAGCACACTACAAAACAGAACTTCACAGATTGATATGTTGTATTCAAATAGGCACACTACAAAACAGAACTTTACAGACTGATATGTTGTATTCAAATAGGCACACTACAAAACAGAACTTCACAGATCGATATGCTGTATTCAAATAGGCACACTACAAAACAGAACTTCACAGATCGAAATAGGGACAGCACACTACAAAACAGAACTTCACAGATTGACATGTACAAAAAAAAACTTTACAGTAAAAACAGGAACAATGTACTGAAAAAATGGAAGAATGTGTCCATGGGACACGGATGCCCCCGCCTCCTTGCAATCGAAACCTATAAATTATTAAAGGCATAACTATATACAATATATATTTATCAAATATTATTAGAAAGGATCTTTCTCCTGTGATAAATAGGCACTGGAACTGGTTTGGTTTTGATATAATGTGTAGTTCCAACAAATAATCTGAGAAACAGTCTTATATGTAATACTAATCTATTTTTAGCAACTGTGACCTTGACCTTGGTGGTATCAACGCTAAAATCTATGGGATTATGTCTATTGTGATAAGTAAGCAAGAGACCAAGTTTGGTTTTGATCCAATGCAGGATACTCAAGTTATCATCCGGAAACCAAAATTTTATTGAAATTTTAGTCTATTTTTAGCAACTGTGACCTTGACCTTTGGGGTACCAACTGGGAAATCGATAGGGTTCTGTCTTGGGTGATAAGTAAGCATGTGACCAAGTTTGGTTTTGATCCTATGTAGGATACTCAAGTTATCATCCGGAAACCAAAAAGATGGACGTACGGACGTACGTACGGACGGACGTACGGATCAGTGTAAACCTTAATGCCCCCGACCGCCTAGCGGCGGGGGCATAAAAACAAAACTTCACAAACAGACATGCATTCAAATATGAAACATGTACTACACAACAGACTCAATAGGAATGGGACAGATATTCGTTATTAGAGAGATGGATGAAAAATCCATGCAATTTGGCCTATCATTTTGGAAAAATGAGAATCAATTTCGCTATTAATTACCTTTTTCTTTTTCAAATATTATCAAAAATATGCATGTGTCGAGTCTTACATAGTAATTTACATGATCAAGTTATAAGTTACAATTAAAATATTTACTTGACAGTAACTGAGTAATGGTCTTCTTCATCTTCACACAGTAAAATGTCCTCTAAATTCTCTTTGTGGTGTTCCAATATGTACCTTTGAAGAATGTCTGAAATCATATGGACAAAGGAATAATTTCTGAGCAACAACTTCTAAAATATAACTTACTCACTAAAAATACTATACAGTTTTTTTTTTAAACATGAATTTATGTATTAGATGTTGCTCTCATTTATAGGGTATAGGGCCAACCTTAAAAAATTATTTGTTTGCTGGTCATCAACCTAATAAAAAAAAATTATTGTCATTTCGAGAATTTTTTTTTCTTTCCATTGTTAGCACATTTTCTTTCAAAATTAACATCTTTTTGATGTTTTTCGAAAAAAAGAATAATTCACCTACCTACTCACATCGAAAATTGTTAGTTGATAAACAGCAAACCCACATTTTGTTAAGGATGGCCTAGGGTATGTTACAGTAAATGGACGCTAAATTGATGTGAAAATTTGCAAGTCTTTCCCCCAATTCACTAGCCTCAGGCTAGAACCCTACTGGTTGCATAATCTACCATTACTACAGGGTATGAATGCGCTTTACCATTAACTATGAAACAGCTTCTTACTGCTACTGTTAACGTTTTAATCAGTCAAATTTTTACCGTTAATGGGCAAAAATGTGATCGTGATTCGTGAAAGGGCTTAAAATGACCTACCGTTAATGTCATATGACTGAAATTTTTAACAGAGTAACCCCATTCACACCCTCATACTAAGTTGCTGGTTCATGAAGTTAAAGCTACTAAAACTCTTATGATATTGTTCCAATCTATTTTTATCTACTTATTGTTGGGGATCTTGTGAGTTGTTCACAGGTTACATGTTTGATATAACTTATTCGGATTGACCTGCTCATCATGTTACTAATGAAGATTTTTTTGTCTGTTATCCAATTATCAGTGAAATATAGTTTCTACAACGAGAACTAAGTTGATGCATTGAGTTAAATAAATTTTGCAAATGTTTGAAACAAGGCTTGATGTGAGAAATTTCATAATTAATGTGTTTAAGTTGTAGAAAAAGTTTCTCTAATGACATAATGTAAAACACTGAGGATTACATGTATGTTCTGAATAGATTTGGCGAGAATTTTCACCTGAGTTGTTCTCACTCTAGGGATTAGAAATATTTTGATCACACCGGTCAGGCGTTGGTTAAATTTGCTAGAAATTAAAGAAATAATCTGATGGAATCATTGTAGACAAAATTATCTTTTGTTCACAAAGCCAGTTATTGTCCTATATTTACTTATCTGAGTTTTTATTTTTTTAAGGTTCATCATAACAATTCATGCTTGAAGTCCCCATTTTTGGAGGTAACTTTAAAATAACAATGAAACAATCTAAAATCTAAACACTGTCAAGGGATGCCACTGGATAGATGTAAAATTTTCATCCGGTTTTAAAAGAATAATTTAAAAAAACTTTTTTTTTGGCTGTGCACTTTTTTCTCCGTCTTCATTGATTTGAAAATAAAGGGCTACGCCGAGCGCAGCATGATACGACCACAGCATGTCGTCCACTGAAATTTGAAAAAGTGTAATTTAAAGTGAGTATGGACATAGGAAAGAGCTTGACACAATAATTAGATGGACGCAATAAGGAGATTGACCAAGTAATTAGCTGGACACAAACTAGGGAAAATAAAAATTAGCCCTTATGACTCCTTATGATTCCTCTTTGACCCTCTATAGCTCAGAAACGGTAAGAGCTACGCTCAATCCATTGACATAATGCTGAAGGCTTATATCAAGAGGAATCCAAAGAAAAAAAATCCCATTGAAATCCGATGAAAAATAAAATTTTTTGGTAATCTGTAAATTTACGATTTTGGCCCCCTTCGGCCCCTCATAGCTCGGAAACGGTAAGAGCTACGCCAAATCCGCTGACATATAACTGAAAGCTTACATAAAGAGGAATCAAAGAATAAAATCCCAT
>MJUU01044097.1:3379-24045 GCA_002080025.1 Modiolus philippinarum | reverse complement strand
AAATGCCTCGGCGAATTTTGGAAGAGACCACGTCTTTGGCTCCTATTTTTGTCACAAACAATACGTGCGAGTCTATTTTTAAGGGGAATCCGCTAAACTGTATTTTGATTGGTCATAAAAATAGAAATTCCATGCTTCAATTTCGTGCAACCCGAACATTCTAGCATGCCAGTATGAGAATCTACGGAGGCTTACGTTTTGAAATTAGTCGTGTTTTAACCCACTTTTCTCGATCAAATGGAAATTGAGGAGATATTTTTACATAGGTATATGTTTCGTCGAAGCCATCCAATTGTCTTTTTTTTATTCGTGGCATTGATTAATACGTTCGGGAATAAGATTTTGATAGGGAAGTCACATGAAACCCGGTTGTCATCGAGTGTATTTTTTCCTCTTGATATTAGCCTAAAACTTTTGAAGAGATAGAACATGAAAACTCCGACAATTCTGGTGGAAGTCCGACTTTCACCGGCATTTATCAGTTGACTCAACATCAAAGAAAATTACCGACTATTTTTTGGGTGAAATTTTTCCGACAATTTTGCCGGACAAACACCAACAAAACCTGTGAATTCCGGGGTGACAAGGGTGAAAATTGTCGGACCAGAGTGATTTTTAACTGAATGCCTCTGTTTGTACTGTATTTGATGATTGCTAGGTAAAATTTCATGTTAGCCTCTAGATGTATAGATAATAAAATAAATGTCACTAATGGTCATTAATCATTTATGATCAGTAGCGGGGCATAGTGTCCATTGACACAGATTCTCTTGTTGATATCTGTAACAGTTTTCGAGTTATTGGCCAAAAACAGCAATTTACCCCTATGTCCTATTTTTAGCAACAGTTACATTTGGTTGGCCAGCAGAAAAAGCCCACATCAGTTTGAGAAGCCATACCCAGGGGATGATTCAGGTGAAGGTTGGTTTCATTTGGCCCAGTGGTTTCAGAGAAGATTTTTGAAAATATATGACAAAAATGCAAAATTTGTATAATTTTAGTGATTAAAGAGCAATAACTCTTACATTGGTTTTGGAATTTCTTTCAAAATTGAAGGGTAGGTAGATCTTGTCATGGCAAACATTTTATCAATTTATACTTGACCTCTATCTTCTATAGATTTTGAATTACAGGACTAAAAAAGATGAAATTCAATAAAAATGGGCAATAACTCCTACACAGGTTTTCGGATTACCTTCAAAATTGCACAGTAGGTAGATTTCATCACGCTGATAGTTTTAACCCTCCATCAAATATGTGATATCTGCAACGGTTTTCGAGTTATTGGCCAAAAACTGCAATTTACTCCTATGTTCTATTTTTAGCAACAGTGGCCATGTTGGTTGGCCAGCAGAAAAATCCCACATCAGTTTGAGAAGCAATACCCAGGGGATGATTCAGGTGAAGTTTGGTTTCAGAGGAGAAGATTTTTGAAAATATATGACAAAAAATAGTAATGGTGGATTACATGATACCCCGCCACGTTTCACAAAATTTCTAAGTTAAAAGGGGCATAACTCCACAACGATGTGTACTGCTGAACCCAAAATTACACTTGGCCTGTGTTTTGTGGTAAACAATTTACATAATATGTTTGAACACAGTATGTTATTTCATTCACAAGTTATGAGTACAAAACCCTAAAATTTGCAAAATTTCAAAGTTTCAAGGGGCATAACTCCAGAACCCCTTGAACCTCGGAACCTAAAATCGAACTTGACCTGAGTTTTCCCCGTACGAAATATTGAGGCATAAACCAGCTGGTTTTGGCACGGAAACCAACTGGTTTCAAGGCGTAAATGAGCAGGACACGTATTACTGCTCTACAGTGAACAGTAATCTGCATACCTTGTCTAGGTGTAAACATTTAATAACCAGTTGGTTCAACACAACTCCATATCATATAAAAATAAAACATTCAGGAAATTTTCAAACCAGATGGTTTTGATACATACACAAATCCAAATTTATCAAGGGGATCATGGGAAATTTTTGGCTTTCATTTTCTTAGCTTGATCAGAGTTGTTAAGATGGTGAATCTGTGCTTTTGAAACTTCCTTCTAGATTTTGTTCTAAAGGATGTTCATGTTCAGTTACTAGTCAGTAAATTTAGGATCTTTAGTATACAATTTAGCATGAGAGTTTATAACTTAAAATAACAATGTTTTCAAATGTGTTTTACTTATTTATAAAGAATACATGTTTGCATGTACATTTTTTACTACTGAATTCCTATATTAATTCTAAATAATACAAATTATTTTGTATTACTAGCATACTGATTCCCCAGCTTTTTTGTACATAACTATTTTGTTTTTCTTAAATTTAAATACCAGTAGTATTGATGTTCCGATGATTGATTATAATCGATCGATTTTAACATGAAATCGATTAATCTATTATGATTTTCAGTAATTGATAATCAGATGCCAGTTAAATTTTGCAGAAAATTAAAACTTTTTTCAATAAAAGGTATTTTTTCTGTCTCATAATACTAGAATGGGTGAAGAATAGTAATGAAATTGTTTGTCAAAAGTGGAGCTCTCATAGCATATGCATATTGTTTAGAATTGTTCTCAAAATATTCCACTGTTGTAGGTCTCATGCACAGGGAAAAAAAAACAAATCATTCAAATGGACAATGAAAAACAATATGTTTGAATTTTGCCAATATAAAAGCAAAGAAAACATGGTTAAAACCAAACTCTATAAGCCCTATAAAGATATCCGGAAGGTACATCCGATTATTCTGATTAATCGATTATGATTTTTTTTATCCGATTCCCAACACTAAACTAGTTTACTTTATGTCTATAGGAGTCTAGGATGATGTTTATTTCGCTCAACTTGATTTCTCTTTATTTAGGGCCCGACTCTGACCTGCCATTGGGTATGGGGTTTCCTCACCGTTCATTGAAGATCTTATGGTGGCTTTGTGTTGTTACTACTCCCCTTTGGGTCGTTGTCTCTTTGACACATTCTCCGTTTCCCTTCTTTTTTCTTGTAAACCAGTATTGTGATCACCTCCTTCAGGTGATCCGTAAAATTTTCTAATTAGTAACAAGACCCTGTGTTGAAAATGACAGATTATCAGGTTGGGGATAATCCCCCATTTGGGGTATAATACCTCACTTGGAATATAAAACCCCAAACTGGGTATATTTTTACAGCTATAATATTCTTTATTTTCTGCTAAAAAGGGAATTATTTAGATAAAATGCAACAATTTTTCAAAAGCAAATAGTTCCTATTATTAACCTAGCAAATATAAATGGCCTATAAAATTTGCACTTTACATGGGCACATATAAAACTTTCTCTGAAAACTAAAAAAATTGAATGTATGATATTTGGGGGGCAGTAGGTATTTTCACCGCCGACCACCGTCAAACACCACCAACCACTTAGATGTAAAAATCATAAATTGAATACTTTACCAGCATTTAAATTTAAATATATGCTAATATACTATTTCATTTTTCTATAGAAACTTTAGAAATATTAATCAATACAAATTTACGGTAGTATAAATGATAGTCCTAGATTCCGCTTCATGTTTTATATGCAAACTGCGAAGACCGCCGACAGCGTAAAATTACGAACAGACCAATCAAATAGAGCTACAAAAATTACTTTTCAATCATGATATACATTTGTTGTACTTCCATAAAGTTGCTTTTATATGATATTAGTTCTTGTCATTGCATTTCATTTTGAAAGACGATTTTATTTCTTCATACATCTGTGATAATCCGACGGTAAAAGCTGATTTCTTTAAAAAACAAAAACAATGCTTAGGAACAACCAGGGACATAAAGAGACAGAGATAGGAAAACTAGTTGGTCCTATATAAAAATTGGTTATAGCACGAGTGTGCAAGATATTCAATGATTCGATGATATGTCTCTGGGACAACATAAATAATGATTTTATTAGGGACCGACCATTTAACTTGAAGGGGGGGGCTATGGTTTTTTTCTAAAAAAATATTTTGGATCTGATTTTATGTGAAAAAAATATTTTGGCTGCCAAAATGATGAAAAAAAATTTTCTGAATGAGGCTTTCTGCCCAAAAAAATAATGTTAATTTTGAAAAAAAATATTTTGTTGATATGCGTGCAAAAAATAAATAATTTGTTTCGCGCGAAGCGCTAAAAAAATTTTCTGTCCAGAAAAAAAAACCATAACCCCCCCCCCTTCAGGTTAAATGGTCGGTCCCTTAGGACAAAAAACCCAAGGATTTCTATAAAACCTTTGAAAAAACAAACAAAAAAAGCAAGACAATAATATTAGGATGGTTGGCGGTGTTCATTATCAAAGTGTGGTTGTCCGTGTTATACATTACATCTAAACAAATGCAAATAACCATTATTTTTTAATTAGACTTTAATGACCATCTGAAATCATGACTTAAAGTAGCTTGAGACAGAAAAACATCTATAAAAACCATCAAAACAATAACAATCTTAATGTTAGGGTGGTCGGCGGTGAAAATACCTATCCTATGGGCGGAAATATTGCTATTGATATCAAGTGATTGACTTAAACTGTTTCCCTTTCGAGTAAAAAGACGAAATTCAGAAATAAGTGATTTTATCACCTGATGATTATTCTGTCCACAATGAAAGGACCTAAAAGTCAAAATTTTATCTCTTTGTCTTTTACATGAGTTAATGAATCGGGACACTGTGAAAGCAGTTTGATTAAGTAATGTCTGAGACCTTTATATTCGACAAAAACGTCGCATCTCTCATTGTCTTGAGACATTTCAACTTTTGCAGTGTGATTTACTTTTCCCGCCATTTTGAGATGAATAACAGTACACAAAAAATGTTTCATTGCCAAAAACGCAAAGACACAATAATTAAAGAAATCACATGAAGTGTAACTTCTCATATTAATATTTTAGTAATTTATTTAACTTGAACATATTATCAGAAATCAAACAGAATGCTTAAGACAGATGCTTTTTATCCGCCAGCTGTTAACAAACTTAATCTTTCCCTTACTCTCTTTTTAAAATGATCGGCATAAAACCCAGAGCAGCCCCAGGTTATTCCCAGCAAAAATTATTTCTCAACTTATTTGATTCCCAGACACTTGGAATCAATATTTTCGCATGTACTGTTATTGTTCTAAAGCCAGTGTTAGCTGACGTCTTCAATTTACTATATGGGTATATGAGATGAGACAGATAGATAGATATTTATTTAGACATAATATCAAATACATTACAAAACATCTAAAGGGGGGGGGGGGGGCAGGACCTTTTTCGGGATGTCGGGATTGGATGTTTTTAAGCCCGGGATTTCGGGATTTTTATGATTTAAGCCCGGGATTTCGGGAAATTTATTCACCGGGAATCGGGATTTCATCAGTCTTTAAGTTTCTTTGTAGTTCGGGATTTCGGGATTTAGAAAAAATAAAGTCGGGATTCCGAGATCAGACCCCTCCTGCCAAAATCCCCCCAATCTAATAACACATATGTACATAAACATGACATAATAGACAAGACATTACATGAAATTCTAAAACTCTTACAGTCGTAAAAATAAAATAATTAAAATATCAAAAGATGGTTACAATTGAATACGATTTTCAAAAAGTTTAATGTTACATATGTATATATACATATATACATCAGGATATGATAAAAGCATTAAATTTTCTTCTTGATAATATTTTTGTTCGTTTTGGTGATACAGTCTATCAACAAAAAATATGTATTCCTATGGGTACCAACTGTGCACCTCTCATAGCAGATTTATTTCTTTATTGCTACGAGTCACAATCCATGGCAAAAATTCAAAAAGACCCTTCTAAACAGCATTTAGTGGATAAATTTAACAATACATATAGATATTTGGACGATATTTTGGCTTTAAATAATCCTGAATTTTCTAAATTTACAGATGAAATTTATCCTGCAGAACTTACTTTAAATCAATCCAATAGCAGCAGTGATTATACTCCTTTTCTTGATCTTGATATATCAATAAATCAAGGAAAGTTAAACACTAAGGGATGATTTCTCATCCGCTATGGTCAATTTCCCCCATCTCGACGGCGATGTTCCGTTAGCCCCTTCTTACGGGGTCTACATTTCACAACTTGTTCGATATGCACGAGTATGTAGTAATGTTTCTGACTTCAACGACCGAAATCTTTGTCTCGCTGAAAAACTTCTGCATCAAGGGTTTAGATATCATAAATTGATAAAAAACATTCTCTAAATTTTATTATAGATACATTGACTTATTAAGAAAATTTGGTTCTACTTGCAGGGCTCTTATTCATCAGGGCATTTCACATCCAAACGTCTATGGTAATATCATTTACAAAGCGCATAAATTCAAAAATTGTCCTTCCAAACTTATTAATCCGTTGAACAAACTTATTCATAAAGGATATAAATAAAACATTGTTGTTAAATCTTTACTTCTGGTTTTTGTTGGCAAAAATATTGATCATCTCCTAAATGCTTTACACCATAACTAAATTTAAACAATTTTTCATATTGGCAGTATTTGGCATTGCACAATATCATGTTCTTCTTTCATAATTGATGATGTTGTTATACCAAATCTATTTAGAAGTATTTCAATTGAAATTTCATATGTAAGAAGGCTTGATATCATAGTCAACGGAAATTATGTCCTTAGCTAGCTTTCAGTAACTGCGAGCATTTATCCGGACAGTACCTGTGTGTATTGTCTTCATGTTTTATGTACTTCATTGTAAGGTTACTCGTCTTGATAAGTTGGACTTCTTTCTAGTTTGATTTTTACTGTGAGTCTTTTTGTGTATTTATTTTTAGCCATTCACCACACATAGGGGGAGGGTTTGGATCCAAGAAAACGAGTTTAACCCCGCCGCAATTTTTGCGCCTGTCCCAAGTCAGGAATATGTTTTAACCTGGATATGGGATGTTGTCTCCTTGACCTTTACCCCATTTCCTTTCTTTTTCATATATATATATATGGAATAACATCCTGATATTATATCAGGGATGACCCACGAAAGCTCTGAAGCTTATTTCCAGTGGGGTCCACAAATAGTTAACATACAATAAAAAGTAAGCAACAATAAGCTAATTACATATCGAGCTTTATATAAAATTCTGAATAACAAAGGCGACAAATACTGTTTTATGAGTAATGAAAATCAACTGATAAACAATTTTGATATTCGGATTTTAGCTTATCAGAAAGAAAATCTTTGACACCTCTTTTAAAACTTTCATGATTGGCAATGGCTTTTAAAGTAGTAGGTAAACTGTTCCAATCGTTGATTGCTATCGGTGTAATAAAAAAAGTATTTGTAGCCATGCCCTGAACAGATGGTACAAAAAATTATATTCACCAGATCTTGTATTGTGAGAATGCATATCCCTAACTCTAACAAAATTATTTTTCATATATGATGGACATTTATCAGTCATTATTTTGTGAACACGGTTTAAGCGCAGTTGCCTTACTCTGTTTTAAATACAGGATATCTAAAAGGCTTGTTCGCGAATCCAATCAGTGACGTCACAAAATTAAATTTTTGGTTGGCAAAATTGTATTTCAGGAATAAATTGCATTGTAATGCAATTGGACAGAATTTTATTTTTTAAATAACTTTTTACATGCTAGTCCGATTTTGGATCTGTAAAATGCATAATAAACCTCGAGATTTTCATATTTTTTCTACCGATTTACTTTTTCTAAATTTCCTCTGAATAATCTGAAATGTGTATTTCAAATATTTGGAAATTGTCAAAAATTTGAATACTTTACAAATACGTCAATTGACCCTATCAGCGTTATTGAATAAGGGGGAGATAACTCCATCAGACTTGTATGGGCTGCATTAGTTATAATGTAACAAATCAGTTATATGTTGATAAAAAATGAATAAATGCAATTAAACTTTAAAAAATGCCTTTGAATCTTTTTAACTGTCATCGGTAGTCAATGTATGTATTTGTCTTGCCTGAGCGAATAAACATCCTGTGTTGTACAGGTGTGTTAATTAGAATTTTACAGAAGATTGCCCTAGGTGATTTCTTTCAAGTATTAGCTCTGAGAATAGATGTAATAAATCAAATAAAAATAATCAAATATAGAAAATTTTTATATCCTGTTAAACTGTAAAATTTCTTCAATTCAGATCAAAAGAAATTATCAAATTACATTTAAAAAACAAAACCATACAAGTTAATTGAAAATGACATTTTATGACCCTAATTAATGATTATGATTTCTTGCCAGCCAAAAGGCTCCACAGGTAAAAATATCGAGGTTGTGACGTCACGGCGAATATACGTGATCTATAATCTAGATTTTTGATGAAACGAATAATCTTATTTTGTGCCACTTGCAGCTTATGCTTCGGTGTTTTATTTAAACCCGAAAACCATGATGAACAGGCATAATCGAATTTGCACAGTATCAAGGCCATACATAATGTTTTCATTGATTTTTATGAGGTTTTCCGTTAGGAAAACTTCATATAGCTGTCGAAATTGAAATAGACGAGTTTCCAGTTGGTGCATTTTCCCGGAAAATTTTGACGTCACAATATAGATTTTTTGACGTCACAATGTTATGTGACGCAATTTACTCCGATTAACCCCAGGTCAATCGGAGCAGTTCATTCATAAAAAGAAATAGGAAACTGGTCTATTATCCCGGGTACGAATATGTCTTCACATGATTTTTTGGCGTCAAAATTGTTCATTTACTTGACGATATCTTTCCTAATGTGACATTGTACATGTATTTATGAGGACAATGTATTTATATGAGCATCCTGCAAAACGGGAATGAAAACAACACAGGAATATATTTCTGCGGAAGGATCAATGATGTAAACAGGAGGGATGCACGTATATAACACAAAACTTGGTTATGTAACATATCACTACAACATCACCTGTACAACGTTCGTTTCATTAATCGAAATACACAGAACTTATGTAATCCCAAAATGTGTCCTGTGAAACAGTGTCCAGGTGTTTTTGGGAACGGCCATTTGATTTTCAGGGAGGGCTTGAGATTTTTGTAAATAAATAATTTAACGTTGATATCAGTAAATATAAATGTTCTTACCCTAACTCGATTTTCAAATCTTCCTGGCCTCGTTATCCGTGATACTTTCGATTTGAAACCAAAATATATAAGAAAATGGTTAAAAATTGTGTTTAACGCGAATGAACTGACGTTTCACGTGTCATTTTGTAAGCATAGTTGAGTTGAGAAATCACCAGTTAAGCAGACCAGACGGTTCAAGAACGTCATTGAATATATTGTACGGATTTTGGTTGAAAATATTTTATAGTTTTACAGACTCCCAGGCGTGATGACAGATCAAAATAATTCAGTTCAATACGTATTGTATATGCACTGTTTGTCATCAAAATTGCCCCCCCCCCCTTCTCTCTCTCTCTGTGTATTTTCTTTGAATATTTTGTATTTCTTATAGATACCAATTTATTTAGCTGACAAAAGAGTATAACATTCTTTTTTTCGACTAAACAGGGAAAACCGAATAACAGTACTCTGTACTTTGATTCATTTAGACATAGTCTGTATCTATATAAAAAACTAAGTCTAGCGTTTACTTTATTGATAATATAATTTACAACTATTTCACCAGATGTGTTTTGATCAATATTCAATCCCAAATATTTTATTTTTTTTAGCTAAAATGGTATGACCATTGCATGTTATATTAAAATCTTTTACTCTTTTCAATTTTCTTTTCGACCCAAAAAATTATACATTCAGTTTTTCCGAGATGGAGTGATAATTTGTTTTCAACTAACCATTCACCAGCGGGAAATCTAGTGGTATAAAATTATCTCCCTTCTAGAAAAACTCTTCTGTGATTATAAGATTTTCTGATCAAAATAAGAGCATGGCGACAAAATGTTAAGATTAAAAAAAGAAGCAGACGAATACAAAATTTAGTTCAAAAGTCATTCAATTACCAGACCCTTTCTCTGTAGGGAAAAATGATTTAACTTGTCCATAAGAAGGACTGATACGAGAATTTCTTAAATAATTAACTGTCGTGAAAAAAATATTCAATTGACAGACTGGTCAAAATCAATTGCTATCGGGTGTTAAAATGCATGTACCCTGACAAAATTATATGTACAGATAGATTTTTTAACATACAACATTTATAGTCCACTTTAGTGACGATTACTGCGTAAGAAACGATGTCATCCAAAAGGTATTTCGTTGTTGCTAAGAAAATTAGGTTGTCCTGAAACAGCGCCATTTAATTTTTATACCCGGTAATCATCATCACAAGATTTCATTGGTTCAATTGTCAAGTCTAGTATCGATTAGGAAAAAGAGGCGTGTCTTCATTGAAAGAAACCACGTGTATGAGTGAGTAGTAATCGATTTTGTAAACAAAAATGGATAGTAAAACAGCGAAATATCGTCTTTTTTTTTAGTTTATTGTATCTGAACCGCTACATGTACCCTGCCGAAAATCGGCACATGAAAAGATGATTATTTAAAGAAAAGGCATATTTTTTCTGGTCAGTGTCAGGCTATAAGAAACGGTACGATCCACAAGTCTCTAAAAGAGGAAAATTATCAAAAATATCATTTTTCTTCTAAAATATGCAAAGTACATTCAATCAAAAACGTTTTGTCATTTGTATATATAGAAGTCTGTCACATGCACATGAAAAAGTAGAATATTCACATTATAAGTAACTTTTAAAGCACCTAACAACAGACCTAAACAATGTAATCGACTTTTTTATCTTTTCTAAACGAGAGCTCACATTCTTTTGTTTAAATACCACTGGATATTGGACTGATTCACTACATGACTTAAGTTCACTACCTTGTCTAGAGACAAGACAAGACAAGCCCCAGACACACAAGTTGAGGTGTACAATGAGAGGACAAAACATAAATAAAAATACAAACATCACATAAAAACACATACTCATTGCTGAATGCCGCATGGTGCCACGGAACAATCGGAACAATTCATTAATAAAAAGAAATTGGAAAAAAAACGTTGTTCCAGATGCTTTACTTTTCTACGTATATTTGTTAGCATTTGCTCTCATATAGAATAACCCAATGTCCCTTCATTTATGTGTAACCAGAGAGCATGAATATAAACTGGCACGAAAAAAATCATAATAAGAAAATAAACCAACAATGGACTTTTTTCAAGGACAAAAATCATAGAACTTCAAGACAATTTTCAGAGACATATAATTATATATAATTATATGTCTCTGCAAATATATACCCGTGACACAAAACAAATATGCAAGTCAAATAAAACTAAGGGAATTATGCTATTGAATCTGGAAACTTTCGGAAGGTAAGGAAGAAACACAGATGCTGGAAACAATACTTAGAAAAAAAAATGGACAGAGTTAAAAGTCTAACAAGGAAGGCAGTTATGATAAAAGAGAAGGATATCACAAAAAAAAATTGTTAAAGAAAATCCAAATAAATTTTGGCAATTTACACAGTCCAAGATGAAAATCAGATCAGAAATATTAGATTTAGAAATGAAAGTGGAAAATGGAAAGGAAATACTAACCGATAATGATGATAAAAAGCAGAGACCTTTTCAGATTTTTTTCAAGTGTGTTTACACAAGAAGATGAGGGAGACATACCAAGAATAGACAAGAAAAACGTTACAAACAAAAATGGGGGAATTAAAGATATCAGAAGAGCAGGTTTCAAAGAAATATTAGCAAGTCCCCAGGACCAGATAATATCCACCCAAGACTCCAACATGATTTAGGTGCAGCCCTAACTAAACCAGTTACACGAATATTCAGTACATCCATAAAATATCAAACAGTACCAGATGAATGGAAGGGGGTTTTATATAACGGCAATTAATATTTAAAAAGGGTAGTAGAAAACAATCATCTAACCATAGACCAGATAGTTTAACTTGCATCCTATGTAAACAATTGGAAACTTTCGTTAGAAACCACAGAGTAAACCATATGAAAGAAAAATTATTTCTTCAGCGAAAGACAATTTGGGTTTTTATCAGGAAGATTTACAACGTTATATTTTGTTACATGTGTTAGAAAAATGGACAAAAATAATGGATGCTGGGGTTCCATAGAGGATATCTACTTTAATTTCACGAAAGCTTTTGATACTGTCCCCAATAACCGACTAATTGGTAGACTAGAAACTTATGGCATATCAGACGGGAGACAATCGCATGGGTTAGGTCCTTTTTGACAGACCGAAAACAAAGAGTTGAGTAAATGGCAGCTACTCAAACTGTAGATGTGTAACTAGTGGCATTCCACAGGGCAGCATTCTGAGGCAAATTATCTTTGATATTTAGGGACCGGTCCATATTTATTAGGGGGTTGGGACCGATGCAAATTGTGGTAGGACACAAACATTTTAGGGTAATTTTAGGACACAATTTTTTTTTTCATCTAAACACTGGTGAGACAGCAACATTTTTGATGTAAAAGATAAAAAAATCACGAAAAATGGTTTTTATTACAGATCCAACATGTTAATATGTACATTTAAAAAGAACAATTACTATGTATTATGTGTATTTAAAGTATATACTTGTATAGTAAGATAGGCTTTCAGACAGCACTCATAATAAAAAATACTGTGCTCAAATAAAGATATGAAGGGCAAAATTAATCAGCCTGGAAAAACTCAAGTGCCAGGGTATGGGTACTCTGACAAAATAGGTTAGGTTTATCAATTTCCATGTACAGACAGGTGAGCTCTTTGTGAAATATAGAAAAGATGCCTGTAGGTTGTCAGGAATTAAATGTGACTTGTTGCATATAACAAACTGAACCCATTAAACCAGTTTGAAGACCCTATCCAGGTAGCACTAGAATGCCAATTTTCCATTATTTATGTTTTACGAAATGACATCATTGCAAATTGTAGAATCTTTGACACCTATTGATGACTTGCAGCCACTAGGTAATCTGAAGAAAAAAAATGTTTTCATGTGGTGATATTTGTAGTCAACACAGACGGCATATCCGAGTTTTCTTCCTGTTTCATTGTACCCGAGGAAAAGGTTTACAATTTTGTAAAACATTTTTTAAAAAAAGGAAACTAAAAAGACTCCTTTCTGCTCAGTAGAAACGACAGGGAATAGCTGTAAAAACATGATGAAATTAATATTGGAATGACATGTTTGAAAACAACCTTATTGAAAAGCAAACAGTCTCAAAACTGGAAAAGGTATTGGTCATCACAAATTGGGTGTATTTCATTATAGGGTTGAAATGTACACGCTATTAAGCGACATATTGCTACTTCTTTAGTACATGGTCTTGACAAAGATCAAAATACTGATGAAGATGACATTGTCAAAACCGCATGCGACAGTTCAAATTCTGAGTCTGAATTGAGTGATATTGTAGATAGTAACTTCTCAAGTGATGACAACGATATCGAAAATGATGACTTCTCAAGTGATGAAATCAAGAGCAATGAAGTCCATTCTAGTGCTTGTGAAAATGGCACTGAAAATTATATAGTCCTTGTATCAAAATTGATTGATTGATTATTTAGAGATTTACGTTCAATGAGCAATATTTCCTTCAGCTATATCAGGACGAGAACAAGTTAATCAATTTAAAAAATCAATACGTAAACGAAGAAAGAAATGAAGATGGAAAGGGCAACGAGTTTTGAATGCTACTGGAAAGGGGGCCAGAGATGGGTAGGGAAATTAGCCTTCTGTACAACCCCCGGTAGTGAGTCTGCTCTCCTTAAAAATATAGAAGGTTCTGTACTACTGCGTTTCTCCACTAATCTACAATGGTTCGCGACCAGGCTTTCAATATTATGACCAGACTAGTCTACTCTGCATAGACGGGACATTCCCCTATCCACCCATTGGAGATGCGCCCGGCAGCTTTAGTCGAAACCGGGGACATGAAAATTGCAAACTTTGTTTTGTCACGGTGTAATTTTAAGCCAAGCCAAAAAAGTATCCCATGAAATACCACAGGGACTTGCTCCCGGTCTAGAAAAAAAATTGTTTATATGAATCTCGGAGAAAAAAACATTTTCTCCGAGATTCATATTTGATAGTAAACAATTTTTTTTCTAGACCGGGAGCAAGTCCCTGTGTGAAATACGGTCAAAATGGATCAATGTTATTGATGAATGCCCTTTACCGTTAACCATGAAAAGGCTTTATTACTTCTACCGTTCACGTCTCAGTCAATCAAATTTTTACCGTTAATCGCCAAAAATGCTAACGTAAAAGGGCTTCAAATGTGCTATCGTTAACTGTGACTCAAAAGAGTGCCCCCATTCACACCCTCATATATCTATGAGATTTATTCCGTCTTGAGTTAATACTAGTTTCACCAGGTGAGCAGTTCACTGAGTGAGCTATGAACTTTGTTCCCTTGGAACTTATTTCACGGTGGATAATATTCTTATGTTTGAATTTTAGCGGGAAATTATTCGGAGTGTATCGGGTACAGTCTATACAAACAAAAGCAATGTCAACTTTGCCACGTGAAAGGCCTAAAGTCGGTGTTGGTGTTATTGTTACAAGTACAGATCACCCCAACTGTGTTTTGGTTGGAAAAAGAAAGGGGTCAACTGGAAGTGGGAAGTACGCGTTTCCTGGAGGACATTTGGAATTTGGGTGAGTTAGAAAAATCTCGCAAAAAAATAAGTTAATGACGTCTCCCTTAAACAACTACGGGAGCGTAAATTGATGTCACATGAAGAAAAAAAAATCTCGTTATTATGAGATAACATCTCATAATTATGAGATAGCATTTCATAATTATGAGATAGCATCTCATAATTATAATAACAAGTCATAATTATGAGATAATTATCTCATACTAAAGAGATAATTGTCCCAAAATTATGAGATGTTATCTCGTAATTATGAATTAAGAAGTCATATTTATGAGATAAATACCCAAAGACCGACGGGTATCATCTGGGGCTATTATCCCGTGAAGCGGTCTCATGAAGTTTGGACCACCCGGGTGTCCGAGGAAAGCGTAATTTGAAGTAATGTCAATAATGATTATCGTAATTTTGAAATATGCATAAATTGCAAAAATTATATTTTTTTCCTTCTTTTCAATTTACTTAAGTTTGTTTTGTCGTCATTTATTAGTTGTAATTTCATTATCAGGAGAGGACAATAATTAAGTTGCGATAACTTTTAGTCCAACCCTTTTGTATTTTTGCAATAAAATTGTATTAAACTAAACTATGAAAGCGTAGGATAAACATGAGGCGAAAAACGGAAGAAAAATAATAACTAGTATTAATTGCGTTTGGATGCAAGCACAAAAAGTCACCCAGACGAACTCCCATGTCAGAATTCGAAGGCTTAAGATGAGATCCACAAATTCTAAACAACTTTCCTCCTCGTTTTCATTCAATCATGATCACTTTGGAGTTTCCCGCCGTTTGTACCGTTTCTATGGCAACGGTAGCCATTTTTAAAGTCTTCGAGACCAGAAATCAATTCTGCATGTTAGGCAACCTTCCCGTAAAATTTCATCCAATTCTGGGCACTTTGATTTTCCCGCCATCGTTTCCATGGCAACGGTCACCAGTTTGAAATCAGTAAACTTTCTGGATAAGAGTTATAATTTAGTTTATACCAATTTATATGAGCAAATTGCAAAATTACTTGACACAAGTCGACCTTTTCATGATGAAATCCTATTCAATGTACAGTTTACATAGGATTCATACCAATCACAATACCACAAGAACAATTAATGCCATGACTGAAAGTATACACTGCTATATCTTTGACAAAGTTTTTTTTTGTTTATCATTGAAACGTTACCATGGTTATAGAGAAGAATGGGAGGAGTGTGGTTATAGAGAAACGTTGGAGGTGACCGGTTTACATTTAAAGAACATCCAGTTTACCACAGTTGTAAACAGTATTATAGAAGAGGAAAACTGCCATTACGTCACATTGATTTTAAAAGGAGAAGTTGATACCAAGTTTCAAAGAGAGCCACAGAATCTAGAACCGGATAAATGTGAAGGTAATTACAAATCCAAGTGCGGATCCAGGATTTGAAAGTTAGAGGGGGTTCATGTGTAAATCAGAAATAGTGTCCTTCCCGTTATATATTTCGTAGGAAAATGCAAGAGGAGACTTGTTAGTAGAGAGGAGTAATCTGCTTCTGCATTCTGATTGGCTTATAAAATCACGTGACCTTATGACGTCACAAAAATCCCCATCTAACACCTCAGCGATTTGATTGGCCAAGATGATAATGACGTCACACAAGAAATCCCCATAATGATCTTATAAATCAATCACCTGTCATGTCATCGGTAATAAAAATGTCAAAATGATTGACACATCAAAGAAAGAAAAAATAAGTACCACAACAAAATAGTATTCACATACATCAATGTATCAAATTGAAGCTTATCATAGTACATGATAAAAAAAATACTTTCGACCATACCAGAAGGGCGTGGTTGGGTCAAAGAGTGCAAAAATTAAAATCTGTCAAAAGATACCCGTGTAACATATCAAATTGAAACCAATCACTAGTACATTACGATAAAGGTATTTTCGACTACACCGTCAACGAGTGCAAAAATAAAAGTTTTGTCAAAGATAGTGGTGTTGCATATCAAATTGAAGCTAATCCCTAGCACATTACGAAAAAAGTTCTCTCAACCATACCCGAAGGGCGTGGTGGGATCAACGGGTACAAAAATTAAAGTTTGTCAAAAGATAGTCGTGTTACATATCAAATTAACGCTAATCATGATACGTTACGAAAAAAGTACTTTCGACCACACCCGAAGCCCGTGGTGGGGTCAACAAGTGCAAAAATTAAAGTTTGTCAAAAGATATTCGTGTAACATATAAATTGAAGCTAATCACTAGTACATTACGAAAAAGGTACTTTCGACTGCAAAATTTTAGAGTTGTCAAAAGACAGCCGCGTAACATATCGAATTAAAGATGGTCTCTAGTATATTACTATAAAAGAGATTGCGGTCGGATTTCATTATCCCGCTCCGGCGCGTCGTCGGTTGATCGCGGCCGGGCCTCCACCGCAATAATCGACGGCCTCGTGACGCAGAAGTGATGTCGACCCAAAATCGCCGTACAGACCGACAAACATCGTTCAACTGGCCATCCGGTGGAATCGTGTTTAGAGAGAGGGGGTCGTATGGCAGGCATATGCTTATAAGTTTATTAGCACATAAGTTTATGTCTTTTGGTGTAACATATAACAAACGGCATTGAAAATTTGCAACAATTTTATTTTTCACCAGATATGTTTTCATGCTGTGGTAATAAATTTTCGTCTATAATTTTTCTTTCTAAGTTTAACTGCTTGCTTAGCAGATTCCTCAAGTGATATTCCGTATACATCTTGACAATGGTTTATTGTAGTCATAATTTCACGGTGTAATGGTTCGTTTAATAATAAATCATATTCATATAATCTTGTCTAGCTCTTTTCTGATTTTTGGGAGATAGTAGTTAACTGCTTTGGCCTTAGCAAGACCTTTGTCGTCACCATCCTGTATGTATTGGTCCATTTTATCTTCTATGGTTCCTGCCCATTCTTCTGAGAGTGGTCGTCTAAGCAGGGAACAATGTGGAACTAATGCTTTTCATGTCATTTAATCGGTCTGAGACGCATGCGTGCCACGGTCGTAAGTTTCAGATCGACCAGCAAGTTTCCAAAAGGTTGTTCTACTGCTCGGTCAAAAATTTTCATAAAGTACTGAACATTTCGTGGATACATTTGCCGTACTTATGTTACAAGTTGTTGATCAATAGGATTGTTGAAAAGGATTAGATAATGACAGTTTCTTCTCTTGGTGGGATCTTTACTGAAATATAAATTCTGGTTCAACGCAATTACCGACAGATTTCTATTGTGACTGCCTTCCGTAAATAAACCATTGATGCGTGGGTCCTTTGATGTCATAAGATCGTCTATGATTAAACGATGACGTGTTTTCGGGTTAATGAAATTATCGCTGTCCAAATCTACCGGTACTCCATGTACAAACTGTACGGAGGCCATACTTTTCCTTAATTTCATCAGAGTGGTTGCCATCGTTTGTACAACTAAATGATTTTCTCCGGAGAGGGAAACATAAAAGTGTCAACATTTTGCAGTATGTTTTTAACAAGAAACGTTTTCTACAGGACGTAGTCCACTCACAACCGCTATAAAAGGATGAAGAAACTGGAATTCACTTTCCTTCCATTCTCCTCCTCCTCCTCCTCTCCTCCTCCTCCTCCTCCTCTGTAGTCCGTAATTTCATTCTGATGAACATGATTTAAATGTCTCTTCAAATTGTCTTCCCTTGAAAAACTCATGGAACACGAAGGACATGCTTTCATGTCGGTATGTTACCACAGAAATGAATATCAATTTGGAACTACCTACTACTTATACTCTGTCTAGTATAATTTGACGACGGTTAATTTTACGGGACATCTTTGTTGGGTCAACATGTGGTAAATCTTCCTCAATTTTTCTTTTTAGATTTGCTTTCGCCCTCTCCACCACTGCAGCAACTGGAGTGATTTGTTCTATTGATAAAACGATTTTCTCTGATGTTTTTACCGGTACGTGAAATGCTCCTCGGTATCGTCCTCCCAAGCCTCTACCTGTTTGAGGTCGTCTGTATTTACTGTTTGTCGGTCTGTATGGCGATTTTGGGTCGACATCACTCCTGCATCACGAGGCCTTCGATTATTGCGGTGAGGGCCCGGCCGCGATCAATCGACTACGCGCCGGCGTGGGATTATGAAGTCCGACTGCAATCTCTTTTATAGTAGTATACTAGAGAACATCTTCAATTCGATATGTTACGCGACTGTCTTTTGACAACTTAAAAATTTTGCAGTCGAAAGTACTTTTTTCGTAATGTACTAGTGATTAGCTTCAATTTGATATGTTACACGGATATCTTTTGACAAACTTTAATTTTCTCATTATTTTTTGCACTTGTTGACCCCACCACGCATTTCGGATGTGGTCGAAAGTACTTTTTTTTCGTAATGTACTGGTGATTAGCTTCAATTTGATATGTTACACGGTTACTTTTGACCTATTATTTTTTTTTGCCCTCGTTGACCCACCGCGCCCTTCAGATGTTGTCGAAAGTTCTTTTTTCGTAATGTGCTAGTGATTAGCTTCAATTTGATATGTAACACGATTATCTTTTGATAATCTTAATTTTGCACTCGTTGACCCCACCATATCCTTCGGGTGTGGTCGAAAGTATTTTTTGTCTCGCCCACGACGAAAGTCGCGAAAGCGAGACATAGCGATCCAAAGTTCCGTCGTCGTGTCGGCGTCGGCGTCGTCGGCGATGTCAACATTTATTTTAACCCTGTGGTTAAAGTTTTCTAAACATAAATATCTTCATCAAATCATTATGGAATCAATTTAAATTTGGACAGAAGCAATAAAATGGTCTGAAAATTACCTCTAGCTGAAAAATTTCAAATTTTTTTTTTTTTTTAGTTTTTCCGTATTTTTTGCGTCAGAAATTCGTTTTAACCCTGTGGTTAAAGTTTTTTAGAAGTCAAATTAAGTGATTAAATCTTATTGGAATTTCACAAAAAGTGGTCTACCCCCTCTCTACGATTGTTCCTCTCGCATCTCGACTTTTTCAACTTGCGTCTCGCATCTCGATGAAAGTAACACTCGCAAGAGGACAATATTTCATGATTATCAATGCATTTTATTCTGTCCTCGTACTTTATCATAGGAAACAATTGTAAAGCCGGACAGTATTTCACGACGGACACTATTTAATGTTACACATTATTTAAAATTGGTGCACAAATTTTGACAAAAACACCGATTTTACACTGAAAATGTATATTTTATCCAGTTTTAGGGACGTGCATGCCTATTACACCCCTGTAAATCATCGCACTGAAACTAAATATTAGCATTGAAGCTGTGTATATTGACTTATCCTATGGTTCCTCTGCAGCGGGAAATCTAGTGGTATAAAATTATCTCCCTTCTAGAAAAACTCTTCTGTGAGTAGTTGATATGGGAAAAAATCTGCGGTTTTCAAAAAACGTTTTTTGAAAACCGCAGATTTTTTCCCATATCAACTACTACCTACGGGACTATAGAAAAAAACAAACATGTAAGATTTGCTATTCACTGCAGTTGAGACGGGTAAAACGGGCTAGATTTTTAATGAGGTCTTCATTCACTCACATTTTTTACGTTGCTTCCGGTTTAAGCATCTCATAAGTAAAACAAAAATCTTATAGGTTTTACTCTTTTTCCAACGCTCAAGACTCTTGTTTAACCTGTTTAAGACACTGCTTATAAACTCTATCATTTTTTATATAAGAAAGAAAAATAATAATCCAGTAATAAAAAATGTTTAGAGGAACACAATTCTGTGATCGATATGAGTAATGTAACTTTTAACTAGACACTCCCACAAGAACTCCACAAAATGGAGAAGCACAAGTCAAAACGGATTACAAATTTAGTATAAACGATACGGCTTCGTTTTATGACTGGTACAATGGGCATTTTTTAATTAAGTTCAAAGTAGATAAACTAGCTGACGGAGCAGCACCAGATGATAACACAATATCCGTTATTTCAGATGTAACAAATTTTCTTAGTCAAATGACAGTC
>MJUU01044092.1:56763-74209 GCA_002080025.1 Modiolus philippinarum | reverse complement strand
AAAGTCCGGAAAACTGATATTTTACCGAAATAGTCAAAGTCCAAGTCCCATAACTCCGTCCAAACTCAGTGGACCGGAACCAAACACAAACTTCATCTGTAACTCATAATGGTAGACTCACATACCAAATATTAGGTCAATAGGTGGAACGGTTTAGAAAAAAAGTCCGGAAAACTGATATTTTGCCGAAATAGTCAAAGTCCAAGTCCCATAACTCCGTACAAACTCATTGGACCGGAACCAAACACGAACTGCATCTGTAACTCATGATGGTAGACTCACAAACCAAATATTAGGTCAATATGTGGAACGGTTTAGAAAAAAAGTCCGGAAAACTTGAGTGTGACGGACTGACGGACTGACGGACGGACTGACGTACGGACTGACGGACTGACGAAGTGCAAACCTAAAGTCCCCTTCGGCGATGCCGGTAGGGGACTAATAAATTACTCCGACTACAAATATTGAAGCGATATATAAGACTGTTTCATTAAACATCAATTATGATGAATTTTTCAGAAATTATATTTTTCAGCATGCCTAACACATGTTTACTAACATTTTTCCAACTATTGTAACGTTAGGTTTTGCTGAATAAATGGCTTGCCTTGCTATTCATTTGGATTAATTCTTTCAGAATTAATACCCAGAAAAAGTGAGTGTTCCCCAAAGTGGTAAACAGGACAAAAACATCCAGTCACACACAATTTCGCTTTACCACAGTTCATTGCAATGACTTAGACATCTTTCTGAGAATTTTGACGTATTGGTGTCATTAAAAAAATTCACTTGACGTAATGCTCTTAACTTACACTCGTCTCAATATTACTCCTAGCGTTAATGTTTTCGGTTCCACCTTTTGTTTGTATGACTCGTTATAGTTTCACATTTTATTCAAGTTACCCAGTGAAGTTGCCGCCTAGTTGTGAATATTTTTACTTTCTGTTTTCGCATCTCATTCAAAGTGTATATTTTTACTTACCCATTGTCTGTCCTACAAGCGTTTTTGTCATTTGATAATAATTCCTGTGAACTGTATGATATAAAAGACATGTAAATACAAATATTCTTTACACTACTAAGAATCATTGCACATTTAAAGATAACAAAGCTTAATGCCGGATGGAATCACTTGAAAGTTCAATCATTTAGTTTAATTTTAGAAATTATCTAAACCAGTATATTTATAGTTTGGGGAAAGGGGTCCACAAAAACCAGCATTTAAATATCAGAATTCTAACAATAAAACACGTAGCGAAAACAAAGGTAGTCAAATCAAATCTGAAATATAGTACTGAAGTGGTTTCATTTTCTCTTAAACTTTTTCACATTACCATATTAAAACGAAAGTAGACAGGGACTGGTATTTTTTTTAAGTTTTGATACTTAAAATCATCGCAGTTATTCAGTTTATTTTCAGTTGTGATTAATGGGAATACAATACATATTTCAACTATATATATATACATAGAAAAACCTTGCGACACTTTCCCAAAATGGCCCAAAGTGTTAAAATTAAGGAAATAACCATACATTGCAACAACTTTTATTTCCGCAATACATCTTTCAATACAAAAAGGAAGGAAATTGTGTAAAAATTGACCTATGAGTGAACACAAGCTACAAACTAAAGTTAAGTTTCAGTAGATCCCTATATGAAGTAATTAATATGCATACTGTTTGAAAGGTAAACATTTATGGTACTCCAAAAAATCTTTTTCTTTTATTTCTAGAAGGTGTCAAAAATTTCTTTTGGTAAAAACAATGACATAACCATTTCACAGGTTGAAAGTGAAAGTGAAACTTGATTTCTTTCTATTTGATTTCTCCCAATGGACTGCATTTCTCCCAATGGACTGCATTTTATGTAATGAAAGTTGCCCTCGAATTTTGTTTGAAGGCTCACTTTTTATCTAACTACTCAGAAAAAAGAGTGCCTTTTTTTAAACAACAGCTTGTAAATATGAAATGGTCAATTTAACAAAGACAAATGCACAACAGTTAGATTTTAGTCCATTTTTCGTATTTACATTCAGGTTGGTCAGAATATAAATTTGTTAGCTAATTTTCCCTAAAAAGCTTATAGAATCCATTTATGGATACCAATTGAGTATTATGTAATGATTTCGGAAAAACGGGGAAATCGTAAATATCCATGGCAGAATGACAGAAAATTTTTATTTTCCATGTTGACATATATTCCAATCAATATTTTAGCAACACAATGCAAATTATTTAAATTTCAAACCACAGTTTTGCATTTTCATGACGCCCACGTTCAACGTATGTAGTAATATTGATTTTTCTAAGTATTAAGATGTAGTTTATACCTTATTTTATGACATTTTAACAAAGAACGATAGTTTATGTACTTCGTGACAGAAACTTGTTTAAAAGACGATATAGGCTGTTGTAGACTGCAGTATTATGGTACATTTGAGGGATTGAAAGGAATTGCTTACAATGTATAAAATTACAATTAATGTAATTAAAATAGGCTTTTGCATTGTATTTTTACATCATCTTTACTACAATTTATTACTCAACTTTATTGAACAATAATCTTTCAAAGTTTTTTTTTTTAGATTTTAGGAAAATTATATCTCCTCGGCGGAGTATTTCAAATATCGCAGAAATTCAAAATTGACAATTTTACCACATTTTGGCTATTTGATGGACTTAATGCTTCTTGTTTGCAAAATTATTTCATAGTTTAATTCTAAATACCATATAAAAGTCGTATCAGTGCAGAACACATAACTTGGATAAGTTGGATATTTGGAGTTTAAGTGTAGGAGGGGACCTTGAGACACAATTATTTACAACATAGGTCTTATATATAAAAGAAAGCTGTATATATCTGTTAATCAATGTCTTTTGACCTAAATCAAGGTGCATTTCGGACACTTGTTGGAAATTAAGCAGTCATCGCATTTCAAAACATTTCAGTTTGCGGCACCGCAAATGGAGTCATTGGCGGATCCAAAGGGGGTTTCGGGAGTTGGAACCCCTCTTTTTTCGGACAATTATGATTTTTTCAGTGAATATTCTGATGTTTTACTAGGAATTACCCCCCCCCCCCCCAAACTTTTCGAAATTTTCTTAAATTTTTAATTGGAAACCCCCTTTTCAAATTGCCTAGATCCGCACCTATGGAGTCTTATTATTCAGGGAATTTCTCTCAAAGAGTTCGAAAGATTTACATCAAACTTTTGCAGATGTACTCGATAAATATTAAATGATAAACAAACAGCATGTAAGTCAATTTAATGAAAGAAAATGATCCATTTAGGTATCATACGACGAAAACAGGAAATCCGTCCGCCGGGTTGCATGATAAAATAGTACTTAATGAATGAAGTATGGATATTTCTGTGTTGAGAAATAGTCATGCATTCTTTAAAATGCATACTGTTTGAAAACTAACATTCAAGGTATCCCTAAAAATCATTATTTTATTGCTAGTAGGTGTAAAAAATTTTCTTTTGGTAAAAAGAATGACAAGACATTTCATGTATTGAAAGTGAACGTGAAAATTTTTCTAGTTGTTTACTCCCGATGGAGTGCATTTTCTTACATTACCTCAAATTTGTGGTGAGGCTCACTTATTTTTTAATTACTCAGGTAAAAAGTTTGCCTTTATTAGAAACGACAGTAAATATGCTGTGATACTCGACAATTATCAATTAAGCAAAGTAAAAAAAGGACAAATCAGTGGTGGTATGTTACCGTAAAACTTCTATCATTTATATGTTTGTTTTGGAATGTAAAAATTTGACGATATATCAGTCCGAAAAGTTTTGTGTGAAATTGTATCACTTGTAAACATGCAAATTAGATGGGTGTCTACTTCATTAGCCATAATTTGGAACAAGCTGTCTTTAAATTGAGCATAGTAACGGTTGAATCGAATGTATAAATCACATAGGAACGATGCATTTAGTACAACATTTCCAAAATAAAACTTAAGAATGGAGCTGCTGTTAAAATAATAATATTGTGTTTAGCAATGACTATGCCAAAATTGTGGTATTGGTTGAGACAATAGTGCACGGATCCGGAAGAATGCTCGAAATGAACTACAAAGTATGTGTACTCGACCCAGACCACTATTATTGGCATAGTTATTACTAAACAAATGCAATGTTTTTTATGATGACTGTGAATGATATTTTGATGATATTTATTTAAATTTTGCACGTTAATAAGGGCATAATGTAAAAAATAGTATGGGGTTTTGGTTTGGGCTGTAGGGTTGGGATCTTGGGGTCAATATTTTGGGCTCAAAGAAATGTGTAAAATATAGTATAGAAATTTGTTTTGGTGTGTTGGGCTGGGGTCTTGGGGTCAACAGTTACACTTAAAATATTTTCTTTTCTTTTCTCAGATGATAAACATGTGATTTCTATACTTAAATATTAAATATCATATAAATCAGGTCATACAGAACTACAGAACCTGACAATTGTTATCTTTTATCAGTGGTTGTGCTTGCTGAAGAAATGTCTTCACTGTAAACATATTTTATCAATTTATTTGTCAATCATCTATGCAATATTATAACACACAATACATAAATAAAAGTGAATTTAAGGATTCGAAAACAAGACTCAAGATCTTATATAAAACTGTATACTATATACTTAATACTTATAAAAGAGAGAAAAATTATTATCTTTTTTTCTGTTCAAAATATGTTAATACCGAAGTTGCTGTTAATTTGGATTCTGCATATGGCATTTCGACAACACATGTATCTTTAGTGCAGATAAAGTCAAAATATTGGAAATCCATATACCGAAATATTTTAAAAGACAGATAGAGAACAAATTACCAATAAGATCTAAATAGAAAAACCCAAATCAGCTAAGGACAGAACTTTGCAAGAGAGAGACGATATGGATGCAAAAAAATCTACTTTTGATTGTAACTTAATGAAAAGCATTTTGTAAATACTATAAAAACAAAAGTTGCATGGTCGTTATGCAGTACACGTGTTTCAATGAGTAATCTTTCACCAGAAATAAAAAACAAACAATATGGAAAGGCAGAATCCAAAAAAGTAAAAAAGAAGTATTCATTACCAAAATTATCGAAATGGGAGACCAAAGTTAGAACCAAGGACATACACGGAGTGAAGTCTCAGTATTTTTAAGGAGTTAGAATTTCGATAAAAACAGTAAATATTAAAAACCACACGGTAATTTTTTCAAGTCAGACAAGTCTGACTATAGGAGTGGTGAATACCCTCGGGGATCTCTGGTCCACCAGCAGTGGCATCCGTCCTATGGTTTCAAAATATAATTAATACCAAAGTGCATAATCAAAGGTTAATTTCGTAATGCTGTAAAAATAGTGTACAGCCTTAAGGAGGTTCACTCCTGATGTTGTTTATATCAATGCGTTCTTGGAACCTATTTAAATTGATTAAGTATTGTAGACTTAATGAAATGGTAAAAAGAAATATTAACTCCATGTGATTTTAACGGAGAAAGAACACATTAAAAAAATGGCGGGAAATGGATTTTCCCTGAATTTAACACAACGACTATTTTTGTGTCGCCTGCTGTAAGCAGAGTCGACAAATAGGGACATTGTTTGCCTAGAGAAAATCTCATGACTTCCTTAGCTGATTTTCCTATAAATATTACGACACATCTTCTTCTTTTTGGTTGTAATGACCTGACATACGATCTAAACACTACAATTTTTATAGCTGTTTTAAAATTCATTTTACAAAGTAAAAAATTCACACCGTAGCAAACTTGACAACCTTTCGTTAAAATATATATATATGTATATTTTTTTTCCTTTTTGCGGTTTGTATTTTGAATGAATATGCTGATCACTATTACTCGCTAACTGAAAACCAATTGTATATCCTAACTTGTTGATATCATCTAAGTTCTTTCGTATGTTTTTGTATATTATCCGATAATATGAGTTCTTTTTACACTATAGTATCTGATTTAATAACAACCCTGTTGTTGCTTTTGCCTTTTTTTAAATTAAATGATAATTATATGATATAACTAAAATAGTACTAAGGTACTTGCGGGCATGATTGAATCAAATTCACTTTATGTGCTGTATAACCCTAGGAGACAGATTTATATAAGGTTTGCTTGTTTCTGAATCCTGTAAATGTTATTTAGTTATATATGATTATATTCTTGTACTGTTCATGTACTGTATATGTCTTTTTTTTCAATAAATATGTTTAAACCAAATAGGGATTACAATCCGTCGTCTTACGTCGTCGTCATCCTGCGTCGTCTGTTGGTTTTTAATCCGCAACTGAACTCCTTCAAAACTACTAGACCGATTCAAACCAAACTTTTAGGATATGTTTTTTACTTGGTGTAGTTGAGCACCTAAGGCTTAGAATTTTGACTTTACAGATTTTAGAGGTTCACGGAGCCAAAATTGCTCATTTGTGAGTCTTTCGGTTTTTGAATCCACAACGCTTTCAATTCAAACCAAATTTTCAATTCAGAATATGTTGTTCACCTGGTGTAGACGTGCATCTGATACTAAGAATTTTGATATTACAAATTTAAGAGGCACACGGAGCTAAAATTGCTCATTTGTTTATGTTGTTTGATAATCCACAACTCCATATAACTATAAGTCAGATTCCAACCAAACTTGCAGGATGCATTGTTCGCATGGTGAAAATACTTACAATTTAAGGTTAACAGATTTTAGAGGTTCACGGCGCCAAAATTGCTCGTTTGTTAATCTGGTTTGTTAATCCACAACTCTATCACAACTATAAATCAGATTCCAACAAAACTTGCAGGATATGTTTTTCACCTGATCTTGTTGTGCATCTGACACGTAAAATTATGATTTTAAAGGTTTGACAGGTTCGCTGAGCCAAAACAACTCATTTGCTTATTCGGTTTGTTAATGTGGAACTCCTTCAAAACTATTAGTCATATTCCAACCAACCTTTCAGAATATGTTGATAACTTGATTTCATTGTGCACCTGCTCCTTGAAATATTGATTTTACAGATTTTCAGGTTCACGGAGCTATCTAGCCCATTTGGTTATTTGGTTTGTTAATCTTGGATTCCTTCACAACTGTCGTTCAGATTCTTACCAAACTGCCAGTCTATGTTGTTGATCGGGTCTAGTTATGCACATTATACTTTAAATTTTGTTTTTATAGATTTAAAAGGTTTGCCAAGCCATCATAGCTCATTTGTTAATTCCGTTTGTCAATCTGCAAGTTCCCAAAACTGTATTCATATTCTAAACAAATTTGCAGAATATGTTTTTTCCTAATCTAGCCATGCATATTATACTTGAAATTCTAATTTTACAGATTTTTTACACTAGGCCAAAAATGGCTCCTCTGTAGTGCAGGCGACAAAAGCGTTCCATGGAACACCCATCAATTTTTTGTCTAAAAACTAGGAAGTTATATAAAGAAATTTATGAAAACTTGTCAGGTTTCTTACTTTTACCTATAGAAGATATTCATGAAATTAAAAGTGTGCAAAATTTTCTAAGCCATTGAACCGGAGAAAGCCACATTAGTTCTGAAATCTGACAAAAATTCAAAAATGTGATGAGTGGGCCACCTTAAGTCGTTTGTTTTTTGAAAAAATTCCTTTGGCCCTTACAACAATACTCAAACTGGATAAATTAAAGATTGAATTATTATTTAACTTTAAAAGTCCCTTTTTGCTGTGCTTAAGTATAATAACGAGTTACACAAAGCCCAGCATGGTACGACCTCAGCAACTTGAACAGGGGTATAAATTGAAAAGTGTCGAAACAAAAGACTGTTGACATAGTAAAACGCTGCCTTAACTTTGCTTGCAAACTCTAGTAACACAATTAAAATAAATGTACTGATTAAAAGCGAATCAAAGTCAAAGAAAAACATATTTGTTTTGTTTGACCGCCTTGGGTTTCTTGTTTATAGAAAGTGGTGCTAATTATTTAATTTATCTGTCTATACATGCTATTAGAAACCCATAAAAACTGCATCAGAATCTGACCATAATCAAAAATTTTAATTTGTTTCCATTTGACCCTTTTGGTCTATTTTTTGGAAATGGTATTTAGTTATTATTAATACATTAATACATGTAAATCAAGCATTCAGAAAAAAGCATCAAAATCAGACCCCAAGTAATCAAAATTTTCTTTTATATAAATGAAAGGATATTAGATCCATTTGGGACTCTTGCTTTTCAAAAACTGTTATAACGATTATTGTCAGAATCCAAAATCCAATGGTAAAAAAATGTTTGTGCAGAATGGCCATGAAAATTGTTAACCGCAATGGTCCTGACCTTGTGCAGCATTTCAAAAGAAATGGTGGGTTAAACCGGTTTCATGGTGTGCCAATCATCTCCATCAGGAAATTCTGGTATACAATATTTCTACAAACTAATTTTATGATACAGACTAAGAAAATATCTTATTTTTCTTATTTTGCATCCAAGCTCTGAAAATCATCGCTTTGTCTAGATAAACCAGATTTTCATTTTGAACAGGAAAAAAATCTATAGCAACAACAAATTATTTACTGAGAGCACTGATAAAATAGTTAAAGTGAGATAACAATTGTAAGGTTCTGTAGTTCTGTATGATATTAAATATCTTAAGCAGAGAAATCAAATGCTAACTTTATCATCTGAAAAATAAAGCAAAAAATAGAAAATATTAAGTTTTACTGTTGACCCAAAAGACCCCAACCCAACACACCAAATCAAATTTCTATACTATATTTTACATTTTTTGAGCCCAAAATATTGACCCCAAGAGCCCAGCCCAACAGCCCAAACTAAAATCCGATACTACATTTTACATTATGCCGTTAATACATGTAAGTTGATTTTTTGTCATTACTTTACTGGCAATTCGAATTCCGGTAATTCAAACAAGTTGGAAAAAATAACCTTTTATGGCGGATCTCTTTGAAGTGTGATACAATGTCTATTAATAGTCCGCTCTATGAATGTTCAAAAATTATCGATGCTTTCATCGACTTTATCCCAGAATCGACAAACCCGATGAGCACGTAAAACAATTTTTAAAAATTAAATATATTAATGAAGGTATTGACCTTATTAACATTGCAGCCATTTTTCGGGATCCAGATATTCAAAATCTTGTACCCGCCATGCCTTTCATATCTGCCTTTCATTTCCTATTCTTATAAAAAACCTACTAAACATATTTTTCAATCAATCTTCTATTACATGTGATGCCGATGCTGAGACTGTTCCACGTCGCCTTATCGCTATGACCCTTGTGGACATATCTAGCGGGGAATTTTAACATCATTGAAGATAAAAGGGTTTGACGATATCGCACACCTTCAAGAAAAAAAGAAAAAAAAGTGGCAAGCATGTTTTGATATAATTAAAGACGCAGTAACCAATTATTGTAAAAAAAATGGTGCAAACGAGAAAGTGCAGACAAACATGCTCTAAAGTTGTTTCAAGATGAAATTATTACCAAGGCCACCAACAGAATAGATTTTTTTTTAAACTGGATAAAGTCAAAACTGAAGGCTCTGGGTAAAAAATGTGTATTTGTACCTGTTGACTAGGTTGCTAGTTTCTTGTTATATTGTCATTTTTACAATTTTTAGATATATTGTGAAACAAGTACCGAGGATTTAAAAAATGTCAAGAAAATAGTGGGTCACCGATCTTGTTTCCATGGAAATCGAGGTTAAAAATTGGTTATTTTTGCGTTTTTTAAAGAAATTCAAGCTTTGGTTTGAAAAATAATGGATAAAATATTTCAGTCTAATCGATACCAAAGTGACAGAAAAACAAAGTCAAGGTTTTAAAGATTTACAGAAATAATGATTTTATATGAGAAAGTATTTCTATTCCTATAAAGCAATGAATATGTAGCCCTTGTATTGGTAAAAGTGGCATAAAATGCCCCCATTGCAAATTCAAGTTCACAATATTTTACAGACTTCTCATATTGTCGATTTTATGAAAGTTTGATATCATGTACTTCTATCAATATGCTACTCAAAAATCTCAAAAACCACACAGGTCACTGAGTTCATTTCCGGGTAAATCATTAAAATATGCAACGTTTGACAAATCTCCCATCAGTAACACCCATAAAGTCCGCCAAACTTGAAAGTACATATTACCTGTCCCTCGGAAACAATGGGAATTACTTTGTGACGTTACATTAATCAACGTCATATTCCCGGAAAACGTTGCCTTCTTTTGTGTTTGCTATTATCTCCCCTGAAACTATTGGATATGCCCTTAAATGAAAATTTTAACGTCAGATGGAACAGTAAACGGTTTTATACTGCAACCTCTTTATTTGTGTAAGTAAACTACATTGACTGTATAAACATAAGTGATATACAGTCACTGACCGTATAACACTTTCTCGATGACGTCAACAATGTGTTTCTGTAGAGATTGTTCCATGACGTTGCAAGAAAACATGGATTCATCTCAACCTAACGACGTCTGCTTCACTTTTTAAATCATCATTTTTAACGATATATTTTACCTAAATTTCACCTTGTTAATGTTGCAGTATAAACACAATAACATTAAATTGACTTGACATAAACTTTATATCAGGATTCGGCTCAAAACGGTGAAAATGCTCGCCAAAGGCTCGCATTTTTCCGCGTTTTAAGCCTCATCCTTATATTGTGTTTATGTCAAGTCAATATACTGTTATTGTCTATTTCTGATTTCCGGAAGAACTGCTCCATGCGCAAAATAAATGCGCAGTGCAACGTCATTTCAAATCTTACACATGTAGAAAATTTGTTAATTAATTGTTTATATAAGTTAATGAAACAGTTATGTTAATGAAACAGTTATTTCATGTCCCGTTTCAATAAACAGCAAAACTATTGTCCCTCGATGATGGAAATGACTTGCAAACTGTTGCTTAGGCCTCTGGCCTCAGGCAACAGTTTACAAGTAATTCCCATCACCTCGGAACAATAGTTTTTTTGGATTTTGATCGGTGTGCTTTCAGTGTGCTCCTGAGAAAATTTCCACTCTATCCGGTTTGTAACGGATTTCAAGTATCATGAGATAAATCTGACCAAAAAGGGGCGATCTCATTTATTTTTAGTCCCATTTTGATGCAGTTTTTTCAATGGATTCTAAATGAAAAATAAACAGAGCGCGAAACAATAAGAATTTTGATAGCTTGCTTCCTATCCGAGCTATAGGGGACCAAACCGGGCCAAAATTACATATCTTAATTTTTCAAAAAAATTTTCAGCGGATTTCAATGGGATTTTTTTCTTCGGAATTCTCTTGATCTAGCCTTTCAGTTGTGTGGAACCAGATTTCGCCTCTTACCGTTTCCGAGCTATAAGGGGTCAAAAGGGGCAAAATTGTAATTTTTCAAAATAGTATGCATGTAAAATCTTATTTTTTATTGGATTTCGATGGGATTTTTTCTTTGAATTCCTTTTGTTGTAAGCTTTTGTAAGTATTCTTATAGATTTTGTGTAGCTCTTACCAATTTTCCAAGCTTTCAGGAGTCAAATGGGCTTTTTTTTTTAAAATTTCTTAGTTTGTGTCCAGCTAATTACTGTATAAAGCTTTTTGTTGTGTCCATCTAATTACTGTGTCAAGCTCTTTACTGTGTCCACATTCACTTTAGATTACTCTTGTTCAAATTTCAGTGATCAACATGATGCGGTCGTATCATGCTGCACTCTGCATGGCCCTTTTTTATTTCATGTTGTTCGCTTGAATGTTTTAACTCTTGTGAATAGAAGATCGTCTCATTTTTTTTAAGTTCTTGTTAATTCTTGCCTCTACTGTAAGCAACTATTGGAGGTGATTTAAATATCTTTTGGTACTTTCGGTTTTGTTGGAGTAGGTGCCAATGTTACAACAATTTTCTTTTAATATTCTTGATAGTCAGGTTGTATTTTGTTACAAATACTAAGTTTTTCTTTTTTAGCTTACCTGGTCAAAAGGGTCAGTGTTAGCTATTTCCATCGCTTGGTGTCCGTCGTCCGTCCGTTAAACTTTTCACATTTCATCAAATCTTCTAAAACCACTGAAGCAAATTCAACCAGACTTTATAAGAATGATGTATGGAAGGTCCTTTACAAAGATTGCGAATTTTGATCTGATCCGATATAAAATAGGACCGCCAGCACGGAACATAGTTTTAACATTGGACCTTATGGGGAAAATCTTATTTTCACATTCTTCTCTGAAACCACTGAAGCAAATTCAACTAAACTTTACAGGAATGATGAATGGAAGGTCTTTTTCCAAGATTGAATGATAAAATTTCGTTCGATCCGACAAAAAACATGGCCCCCAGCACGGAACATAGGTATAACATTGACCATGGGAAATCCTATCTAAAATCACTGAAGTCAGTTTAACCAAACTATAGCTTAGCATTAGACTCAAGGGGAAAAAGAAGTTTTTGTCCTCTAGTAAATGTTTTCTGTCTAATTTTATTGTTTCTCTGACGATTTTGTCAATTTCCACTTCTTAGTGTCCCTTCTTCAGAAGCCTCCATGATCAATTTCAATTCGTTTTGATCATTTCATTTTGCATTTCTAATGTGGACGATAATTTCGCGTTTTATAAATTTTGTTTTATTTTTTGTTTTTGTAAATGTTTTCATATTGAGAGTTCAATTTATCTCAAATCTATCTCCTTTGTATATAAAGGTATCCAAAAGTTCAATCTCAGATTTTGAGATCTCATAATTAAATTTTGAGTGTTTGTGGCTAGAGTTGACTATTTGGAAGAGCTGCTGTTTGTGAATAAAATTACCAAGTCCTATCTCAGTACTGACAAACTCAAAGCCACCAGAAGTATTTTCTTAGTGATACTAAGTATGCAATGTGCAGTTGAATATGTATTACATTGTTTTACTGCGTTACTTTGTGTTGTTGAAACTAGTTTATGATGACTTTTAATGGCCCATGAATGTATATCTTCTCAAGAAAGTTTTATGGAATAAGATGACTGTTATCCAGGTTTTACATTAATATGTTAGCTTTTATTGGCTTGATATACACTGTTAGCTGTTATCACTAAATTGAATTATCTGTTACTGGAAAAATCAATTTGCTGTTAGTCTGTTATGGGACCTCCCGCCCCCCCCCTTTGCCCCCTCATTTATCAACAGGTTATAGGTATTCCCATGGGTACAAATTGTGCACCTCTTATTGCAGATCTTTTTCTGTTCTGTTACGAACGGGACTTAATGAAAAAAAAACCTCAAAACGGAACCATAAAAAACAGTGATAAACTTATTTCCATTTTCAATGACAGCAGATATATTGACGATATCCTTACTATTGACAATCCCCAGTTTTTAGATTATGTAGACAGCATTTACCCACAGGATCTGTAATCAAATAAAGCTAATAATGACTCAAAATACTGCCCTTTTCTGGATCTTACTATCATTATTGACTCCAGTAATATAAAAACTAAAATATATGATAAAAGGGATGACTTTGATTTCAATATTATTAATTTCCCTTTTCTTGACGGCGACATTCCTTATGATCCATCCTATGGGGTGTATATTTCCTAACTAATGCGATTCACACGCGTTTGTCCTACTCTTGACGATTTAAATGATTGAAATTACTATCACAACCAAACTACAGATTTCATAAGTTGATGAATACATTTAAGAAGTTTTATAATAGATATGAACATTTGATATCTAAATATGGCATTACTCGCAAACAGCTTATTACTTTGGGCATTTCTAATCCTCGTTTTTACGGAAATGTTAAAAAGTGCTAGAAAATTATAGGGAAACGGGACAGATGAAGGGAAGGTTTGGTTACCCACGGATTAACCCTACCGCTGGCTTGTGCCGGTACCAAGTCCGGCTGTCCCGAGTTCCTATCGTTGTTTATGTTGGTCTTTTGTATTTTACATTTACGTCGTAAACTTAATTTTAAAAAAGTCACGCACATTTAAAACTTCGTCAGAGAATATCCATGGATCTGAGCACAAGATTAAAAGTCCAGAGACAAGGAAAATCCAATTGCACCAGAAGACGGACGACCAAGACACTACACACTGTGTGTACCCACCTATTATTATTTTTTTTAAACACCACCCCAGATCTTTTTACATCGTGTTGAGAACTAGTCCTCGAATTAATTTAATTATAATTAGGTTATCAAGTTTAACTTCAATGGGGAGTGGGTGGTGTTCTCGAAAGTACCATAAGTTTCTTCCTGAGATATATCTTATGACCAAGTTAAGGATTGATTTAGGATCATCTTACGACATTATTAAGATTTGTCTCGAAGCTATCTCAGACACATCTTATGTTAGGACGTCTTAATCAAATCTTTAAGTGTTATAATTTGATTGTTTATATTACTGCGGATAACCTCTGACATTCCCCCTATTTCTCTTGCAGAATATTAAGATAGTTACCTATCTTCACAGGTAAACTCTTTGTTCACACTTCTTATTGTTACAACAACTTTCATTCATGCCTGAAGAGTTTCATCCTATAGGAAAATTCTATCAAACTGATTAAATGACTTCAAAGGGATTAAAATGATGAGAAAAGTTGGGGATGGTATCAGAGTTCTTTTATGAATTATAAACTTTATAAGAAAAACAATAGATTTTACTAGTCTAATAGTACCTGATTGTATTTCTTTTGTATTGCCAAAGTCTTTGTATCATCCATAAAATATGAAGATTTAGGGAGCAATTATAGGAAGGCTTAAAATAACAGTAAATTAATACCCAACCAGAGGTTTTGCAGTATAATTCACAAACACATTTCCGTTTTTTGTTTGTTTGTTGGTTTTTTTTATAAAGCAATAATTACATTACAACACTTTACAGTAATAAGTTATTGCAATACACGTGTTAAAAGTACCCGAAGTTTAACTGCAAATGACAGAAGAGTTTCTGAAATTTGCAGTTTACTTACCTAGAAATCATCTTCTTAAAAACCAAAGAAAAATTTTTTTACCTCAGGAGATTCCTTCCTATTTGTATTAGTTCAATCAATTAAAGGTATCTAGTGAAATTAAAATAAATGGAATGATTTATGAGAAAAGTATATTTCATAGTTTACTATTTCATGTATTTTATAAAATAAAACAAGACATTACAAATATTTTATATCCATGCATTTGATACATTATTTGATATACAATTACACAATTAAGTGAAGATTATACACCAATTTTAATATTTTTAAAAAAAAATCCCCAAAACACAGTTTTTGGAAAGGGAGCTAATTAATGTTGCAATATGTTCTGCTTGGTGATCTCCCTTCCAAAAAAGTGACTTTTAAATTTCATTTTTAAAAAATGTGATTGTCTTGAAAAAAATGTTGATTTTAATAAAATAGTTATAGAAAAATCATATCAAAGTCATTTTTTGTAATAAATGTGATGATAATTTTTATTTTTATCCAAATTGTTGTAAAAGTTGTAGATTAATTTCAGTTTCTCCTTTAATAGTTCGAGTTTGTATAAATTCATTAAAATTTATGTAACTGAACAATTTGATTTAACTGAGAAGAATTTCTTCAGGTAAGAAAATTTTTCATTCTAATATTTTTGAGGTTTGCGGAAAATCTTCTAGGTAAGTAAACTGCGATTGACAAAACTCCTCTGTCAATTGCAGTTACACCTCGGGTACTTTAAGACGTGTATCGCTATAAAATAACTAAATGATTTATGAGAAAAGTATATTTCATAGTTCACTATTGTATGTATTTGATAAAATAAAACAAAACATAACAAATAGTTTATATCCATGCATCCGATACATTATTTGATATACGATTACACAATGAAGTGAAGATTATTCACCAATTATATATCCATGCATCCGATACATTATTTGATATACGATTACACAATGAAGTGAAGATTATTCACCAATTATAATAACATTTTTTTTTAAATCCCCAAAACACAGTATTTTGGAAAGGATGCTAATTATATTGCAATATGTTTTGCTTGGTGATCTCCCCTCCAAAAAAGTGTGACTTTTAAATTCTATTTTAAAAAATGTGATTGTCTGAAAAAAATGTTGATTTTGATAAAATAGTTATAAAAAAATCATATCACAGTCATTTTTGTAATAAATGTGATAATAATTTTTATTTTAACCAAATAGTTGTAAAAGTTATAGATTAACTTCACTTTTCTCCTTTAATAGTTCCAGTTTGTATAAATTCATCACAACTATTGTAACCGAACAATTTGATATAACTGAGAAGAATTTCTTCAGGTGAGAAAATTTATCGTTCCAATATTTTTGAGGTTTGCAGAAAATCTTCTAGGTAAGTAAACTGCAATTGACAAAACTCCTCTGTCAATTGCAGTTACACCTTGGGTACTTTAAGACGTGTATCGCTGTAATTCTATTTGTTTAAATTAGCCTATATCTATTCGGATTAAGAAATACTGTAAAAAAAGTTTGATACCACCCCCAGGTATCACTCATTTCTATTGTCAAGTTTTCTTTCTGTATCAATCAACCAATCACTTTGAAAGTTTGATAGATTTTTGGTAGGTAATGAAACTGATCAGCAGAGAAGGTGAGCTGTTTTTAGAATATATATCCAGTATGAATCAATTTACCTTCAGGGTTTGGAAACTAGTTTGGAGAGTTACAATTCAAGCTAGAGGTTATCCGCAGTAAGTTTTTACAAACTGTTGTTCAAAGACAAAGACATTTTATTAAATTGTTGACCAATTTTATCTACTAACATGTATATAATGAAGCGCACGATTTCAAGTCTAAATGTTGAACAAAAGGCGATATGAATTAGGGTGAATCTAAGACAACTAATTAGGTGTCCTAAAGTTAAGAAGAAAATAGCGAAATGTCATGTTAGGAGAGCCTCGAGAACACGCCTTGGGACAAAGACGTGTCATAAGATGGTCTTAGGACAAGTTTTATTCCTAAGATAGCTTCAAGAACACCAACCCTGGTACATATACGTCGTAAACTTCATTTTTACAGGTAAAAAATTCTTTTCTTTTAACTAGACCTAGTCTACACTTTATATTAAAGGTATACCAGAATTCACACTTTGTCTCCACTGAATTTTGCAATGATGTTAATAACTTATTCGTAAATTTAACCAACGTAACTGTCGGTCCATTTATGTGTTATCACTTATCATCAAAAACAATGTAGCAAATTTGGATTCTGCTTTAACTAATTGCCGTTTCGGCAATTTATATAAATCATGTAAATGCCTCAGATATAAATCAAAACAAACCAAAAACAAAATAAACAACTAAAACAACAAGAAAGAGAACAAATTTGAATTTGATTCCATAACCAAAGACTAATGAACATTATACCATACATGAAAAGAGCTCAAGGAAACAATTATTTGAGACCGAAAGCCTTTAAAAAAAACAACAAAAAACAAAAACAAAAACAAAACAAAGAAAAAACAACAAAAAAAAAAAA